>JAJPUD010004726.1:1979-4479 GCA_023553655.1 Myrmecobius fasciatus | reverse complement strand
CTTTGAACCAATTCTGATGAGAGTGAAGTTAAAGCATTGCCTGTTACCATTGCCTGTTATCACTACCTCCTTTCCTTTTCTACTATAAAAATTGTTCCTTGCATACCTCTTTTATATGAGACAATTTTTCCCAATGCACCTCTCTCTTCCCCCTTCTTTCAGTGCATCCCCTTTTTTTTTTTTTCCTTCTGGAGAGCATAATTGATCCACACACATATCTTCTGTCTATGCAGACTTTTTCTAACTGCCCCAATGATAATAAAGTTCTTAGAAGTTATATGTATCATCTTCCTTTATAGAAATGTAAACGTCTTTGCATTTATCTTCACTGAGTCCCTTATGGTGATTCTTTTATGTTTGCCTTTTTATGCTTCTCTTGAATCTTGTATTTGAAAATCAAATTTTCTGTCATTTCATCAGGGATACTTAAAAGTCCTACATTTCATTAAATACCCCCTCCCCCCAAGGATTATACTTAGTTCTGTTAGGTGGGTTATTTTTTGGTTGTAATCTTAGTTCTTGCCTTCCAGAATATCATATTGTAAACCTTCTGTGTCTTTAACATGGAAAGTACTAAATTTTGTATGATCATGATTGTGATTCCATGATATTTGAATTGTTTCTTTCTCATTGCTTTTAATTGTTCCTCCTTGACCTGAGAGTTCTGGAATTTGACTATAATTTCTTGGGAATTTTCATTTTGGGATCTCTTTTAGGAGATGATCAATGGCTTTTTTCATTTATCCACTTGATCTAAGATATTAAGAAAGTTTTCCTTTGATCATTTTTTTTGAAAGAGCATGTATGTTATTTCTTTAATGATAGTTTTCAGGTAATTAACTAATTCACAAATTATCTTTCCTGGATCTATTTTTCTAGATCTGCTGTTTTTCCATTGAGGCATTATTTCACATTTTTTCCTATCTTTTCATTCTTTGACATTGTTTCTTTAAGTTTCATGGAGTCATTAACTTCCACTTACTCCATTCTGAGTTTCTTGCTTGGTAACACCTGCCAGAGATTATGTTTCACTTTCAGAGCTTTCAACTATCCAGGATCATTGTCAAATATGATGACAAATATGAGTAGAACATCACTTAAAAAAACCTGGAAGCACTATTAATTAATACTAACAAAAACAAACAAATAAACAAACATATTCTTCAAACAATGAGATTCCTTTGAACTGGTTCCTGTGGACATATTCTTCCTATCTCCTAAGCACCAACTTGAAAATTCTTTTTGTCCATGTCCTCCTCATTCTAGATACAATTCTGATATTCTTTCAAGACTTCTCTTCCCTTCAGTTTCCCACTTCCCAAACATCCCAACTAATGTTTCTTCCTTGCCAGAGTCCTTCCTTGTATTAGAGAGTTTACTATACTTGCTTGGGTCTAGCATTCAAGTGAGAAGCATTGAACTGCCTCTCTGTTATGAATTGTTATTCAGTGGCATCTGTAAAACTAGATAATAATCCCAAGATTTTTTTTAATTTAATAATTACTCTAAAACAAGTTAATATTTCTCGGGGTTTTTTTCTTCTTTAAGAAAAATGCTATAATAACAAAACAAAAATATTCAAGAGAGGTTGCTTTACTTGGAGATTTTAACAGTTTTACATTTTAAAAAACATTTTTGTGCTTTATTAGTACATATTGTATTTATTATTAATGTATTTATTGTTAGTACATAATGGCACTTAAAAAAAGTATATTATTAATTATCTGGACACTGAAAGGGTCAGTATCTTGCCCAGCTAGGGTCACAAATCCAGTATGTGTTAGCAGAAGGTTCTGCATCCAGTTTTTTACAATTTTTACTGTATTCCTTCATCATACTTGCCCTCTCCTACCAGTGAATTATTTCTATGGCCTCCATTTTGAATAGGATTACAGTGGTTCATTTCCTTTCTGCTTGTGCTTCTAACTTTCTGATTCAGCCACCTTCTTCTCACATGTATACTCCCTTCCATCACTATTAAGTTCCCTTTTATGTTTTTTCTTCCCCCATTAGAATGTAAGCCCCTTGACGGGAACTATCTTTATTTTTGTTTAGATTTGCATCCCTAGGGCTTAGCTTTGTTCCTGGCAAACAGTAAGCACTTACATATTAATTATCTGCCTGCTTAAGTTACATAACATGTGCTAAAGTTGATAAATTTTCTATCAATTTCTCTTTTCATCTTTTCAGCCTTTTCAACTTTAGCATCCCCTGGTTTACACTACCCTTTAGCAAGTTAATAGGATATAGATTACCTTTAAATTTCCTGGCCTTATGTAGCTATTTTTTTCATTCTTGATAACATTTTTAAAGGGCATCCACATTCTAAGAAGTGACTATGCAACTTTGGTTGTTCAAATGTTTTTATTTTTGATAATGCTCATCTTATAACCACCTACATCTTATCAAATTAGGTTTTATTCATGTATACTTTTAATTCCTTTGTTTAGCTAATGAGAATTTGTTTAAGGGCAAGGAGATAAGTTTCTTTTTTTTTTTT
>JAJPUD010004725.1:126301-172705 GCA_023553655.1 Myrmecobius fasciatus | reverse complement strand
CACATGTTTATTCATATTAACTTCAGGATGAAATATAAAAGCTTCCAATCTTCCAAGCCCTTCATAACTTAGCCTCTTCTTATCTTTCCAGTCTTCTTATCCCTTGTTAATCCCCACATACACTATAATCCACTGATGCTGACCTCTTTACTATTCCTCACACAATACTTTCCTTCACAATTCCTGATTCCTAGTTTTCTTGCCTTTCTTCAAATATTATCTAAAATCTCAAATTTTTAAAGAAACCTTTCCCAATTCACTTTTATGCCATTATCTCCAATTGTCCTATAAGCATTTTGTTTGTATATGGTTATTTTCAAGTTATCTACGTGAGTTCCTTTAGAACAAGGACTATCTTTGGCCTTTCTTTGTATCCCCCAGTCCTTAGGATAGTGCCTGCCATATAGCAAGTCTATGATAAATGCTTATTGATTGACTGGGTGGCCAAAACCACATGAAAGGATTATAGTTAACTACTTATTCAAGCAGTATGAGCCATTGTGGCTAATGTGCACATATGTGAAAGTGGGATTGTAGGCTGAAGCGGACCAATCTTTCACTATAGGAAAGGGGGAAGTAGGCCTGAAGATTTAAGAAGAATAAAGCTTCTGCATTCCCTCTAATAGGCATGGGAGTGCAGAGTCCAGCCATTAGAGGAGAGAGGTAAGGGATATTGTAAGAAATGTTAGAAGAGGACACAAGATAATTATACTAGCTAGCATTCATTCAAGAACAGAGGCAATCTTAGAGGAGGGAAAGGGACCCACCTGTGCAAGAATGTTTGTGGCAGCTCTTTTTGTAGTGGCTAGAAACTGGAAACTGAAGGGATGCCCATCAATTGGAGAGTGGCTGAATAAATTATGGTATATGAATGTTATGGAATATTATTGCTCTGTAAGAAACGACCAGCAGGACGATTTCAGAGAGGCCTGGAGAGACTTGCATGAACTGATGCTGAGTGAAACGAGCAGAACCAGGAGATCATCATACACAGCAACAACAGTATTACATGATGATCAATTCTGATGGACATGGCTCTCTGCAACAAAGAATTGTCTCAAACCAGTTCCAATTGTTCACTGAAGAAAACCATATACACCCAGAGAGAGGGAAATGAAATATGGACCACAATGTAACATTTTCATGATCTCTGCTGACATTTGTCTGCATTGTGTTGCCTTTCTCTGATTCTTTTTTTTTTCTTGTAGATAGGATTTTTCTTGCATAACTTCTCAAGCATTTCAACATTATTAGCATGTAGTGGACTTCCTGCCATCTAGGGGAGGGGAGGGGACTGGGTGTAAAATTTGCAATGGAAAGCTTTGTAAAGATCAACGTTGGGGAACTACCCATACATATGTTATACAAATAAAAAGCTTCAATAAAAAAAAATAAATAAATAAATAAAAGATATGATTGAAATGATGAACACAAGCAGGTTGCTAAATGCGGCAAATTTGATCAAAATAAGATTATGAATGTATCTAAAGTAGTGTTTAAGTTGAAGATATGTTCCTGATCTGGAGAGAATTAAGAAAATAGAGAGGATTCAAAATTCCTAAGTTTTCTCCCCTCAGTTTCCCCAACTATATTATGTAAAATATGCTCTTTCCCTTTTGTATAAATGGCACCATGAAAAGAAAATTAGATGATAAAAGTGATAAATTTCAAGAACACAAATACTTAAAGGTACTTCTGTGCCCAGACCCAGTCATTAACTTTTCCAATTCTCTTTCTTCAGAAACATGACCTCTTTCCTAGAGCTGATTCAACACCAGAAGATCTCATTTGCTCCATCTGCAGGGAGTACTTCACAAACCCAATGACCCCTGAGTGTGGTCACACTTTTTTGTGGCACATTTTGCCTTAGTTGCCTCAGCAGCAGCTGGCAGGAAACTTCGACCCCTTTCTCCTGTCCAGAGTGCAGGGCTGTCTCCCAGAGGAAGGATTTCCAAGCCAATGTGGCCACTTGGAAACCAGCAAACATGGCCCAAACTCTAAGGCCTCATTGTTTGCAGAATGCTGGTGTCCAGAGCAAGTGTGAGACACACCAGGAAGTGCAGAAACTGTTTTGTGAGGATGACCAGAGCACAATCTGCCTGTCCTGCTCTGAGTCTCAGAAGCATGAGGCTCATACAATCCCTTGCATAGATGAGGCTGCTGAGAACTTCAGGGTAAGTAATATTCATCACTTCATCCACAAGCACATTTTGATTTTTCACTAGTTTGCAAAGATCATTCTAGGAAGAAATATGGTATTTTCCTGTGCCAAGCTCAGTCCTCTAAGTCTTCACAATGCTGTCATTAAATTCCTCTGTGCTGTATCCTCTGGCCTCAGCCTGACCTTTTATTAATGGACTGAGAGCCCCAGATAGAACATCTTAATGAGGAGTCAGTCATCAGGTTCCTCCTTCCTAAAATATGAAAGTTAAAGAAGGACACCTGAGGATTTAGTAGTCCCAGTAGAAAGAAATCAGTGTTAATCATTATATTCCCAGGGCTCTAGAACCTTAGAAAACTCACTTCTACTTGGGCCTAAACTGCTCAGGACAAATTTTCCTTCTGGATTTTTAATTTTTATTTGTACTACCATAATAATATATTACATACATAGAATGGCAGCTTACCAGTTTAGAAGATATGTAGATAGAAAAATATAGAAGTCAGTATTCTCTGATTTACATAGCAGAAATAACTGCTTGCCTATAGGAAAGGGCCAAAGCTATCTTCTCCTTCTTCTTGTAGCCCATGAGGCTATCTTCATCATACCTATGTAGTTGGATATAAACTCACTCAACACAGTAAGTCTTTATGACTAAATTGTTCACAAATTTAAAACACAAGTTTGAATAAAGATTTGTCACAATTTGTTCAAGCTCAAACAATAAGTAGACTGACTGCCAAAATTAATTATGTAAAAGAAGGTTAGATAATTTTAAAAAATTTAAGTCTGCAATAGGATCTAATTGCTTAGTTAAAAAACCAGTTTTCAAATTAGGACAACACTGGAGAGTTACTAACAATAGAAAATGGGTTTCAATATTATAATTTTTTACTAAAATTCCAACTCACTAAAATATTTCCATCTTATTTTGTGAGCTCTTAAACAGGACATTATTTTTTTTACATTTTTAATAATAACCTTTTATTTTCAAAATATATGCAAAGACAGTTTTCAACATTCACCCTTGTAAAACCTTGTGATCCAATTTTTTTCTACCTCCCTTTCCCCACCCCTCACCTAGACAGCAAGTAATCCAATATATGTTAAACACATGCAATTATTTTATATATATATATATATATATATGCATATTTATATCACAATTATCATGCTGCACAAAAAAAATCGAATCAAAAAGAAAAAAAAATAATAAAGAAAACAAAAAGCAAACAACAACAACAAAAAAAAATGAAAATACTATGTTGTGATCCACATTCAGTCCCCACAGTCTTCTTTCTGGATGTAGATGGTTTTCTCCATCATGTTTATTGAATTGTTGAAAAGAGTGATGTCCATCAGAACTGATTGTCAAATCATTTTGTTGTTGCTGTGTACAATGTTCTCTTGGTTCTATTCATTTCATTTAGTATCAGTTCATGTCTCTCCAGGCCTCAGCCTACTGATCATTTCTTATAGAACAATAATATTCTATAACATTTACATACCACAACTTATTTTAGTCATTCTCCACTCACTTTCCAATTCCTTGCCACTAAAAAAAAATGGCTGCTACAAACATTTTCACACATGTTGATTCCTTTCCCTTTTTTATGATCTCTTTGAAATATAGGCCCAGTAGAGACATTGTTAGAGGAAAGGGTATACACAGCTTGACAATCCTTTGGGCATAGTTCCATATTGATTTTCAGAATGGTTGCATAAGTTCACAACTCCACCAATAATGTATTAAGTCCTAGTTTTCCCACATCCCCTTCTACATTTATCATTATCTTTTCCTGTCATCTTAGCCAATCTGAGAGGTGTGGAGTGGTACTTCAGAATTGTCTTTGCATTTCTCAGATCAATAGTGATTTAGAGTATTTTTCCATATGACTAGAAATGATTTTAATGTCTTCATCTGAAAATTGTTCATATCCTTTGACTATTTATTAATTGGAGAATGGCTTGTATTCTTATAAATTTGAGTTAATTCTCTATATATTTTACAAATGAGGCTTTTATCAGACCCCTTGGATGTGAAAAATTTCCCCCCAGTTTTATGCTTCTCTTCTAATCTTGTCTGTATTGTATTTATATGAAAACTTTGTAACAATCAAAATTATCCATTTTGTACTTCATAATATACTCTAGTTCTTCTTTAGCCACAAATTCCTTTCTTCTCCAAAGATCTGAGAGGTATACTATCCTTTGTTCTTCTAATTTGCTTAAAATATTATTCTTTATGTCTAAATCATGAACCCATTTCAATCTTATCTTGGTATAGGGTATTAGATGATAGTCAATGCCTAGTGTCTGCCATACTATTTCAGGATATTAATTTTCTTTCTTTTTCAGCTTTCCTCTTCCCTTCTTATCTTGTCCACATAAGAGACAAAGATTTATTTCACAAAGTCAAATTCTCAAGAAATCTTAAAAAAAAAAAAACAACCTCTTTCTTTTAGTTACAGATAGCCTCATCTATACCATATAGATATTTCAGGTAAAGCTAGAAAGGAAAAATGCTTTGTCAAGATTGTCAGTATTCTAGATAAATTACATGTAGCTCAATGTGATATTCTTCCTACATTTCTGATGTTTATAATGTTATTAATACATAAGATTTGAACTGGCTTTTTCAACTTGAACGAATTACTGGTAGGCCAGCATGATTAGCTTTTGTAAGACCCTATTAAACTAAACTATGCCTTATTACCAGCAGGTCTAAGCACCATTACCTAAGGAACTCCATAAGTATCCTGGAACCAAGATAGTCAATATATTAGGAGAAACCATTCTGCAAATCTGCTGGAGAAACAAAGCTCTTTATAGTTTAATATATATATCACAGAAAAATTTAGAATTCAAAAATCTTTTTTGTATTTTTTAAAGTTTTTTATTTTCAAAATATATACATGAATAATTTTCAACATTTATCCTTACAAAACCTTATGTTCTAGATTTTTTCCTTCCCTTCCTCCATCCTCTCCCCTAGATGGCAAGTAATCCAGTATATGTTAAATACGTGCAATTCTATTATATGTATTCCCACAAATATGCTGCACAAGAAAAATCAGATCAAAAAGGAAAAAAATGAGGAAGAAAACAAAATGCAAGCAAACAACAACAAAAGGAGTGAAAATACTATGTTGTGGTCCCCATTCAGTTCCCACTGCCCTCTCTCTGGGTGTAGATGGCTCTTTTCATCACAGCACCATTGGAACTGACCTGAATCATCTCAGTGTTGACAAGAGCTATGTCCATCAGAACTGATTGTCAAATAATTTTGTTGTTGCTGTGTACAATGATCTCATGGTTCTGCTCACTTCACTTAGCATCAGTTCAGACCTCTCTGAAATCACCCTGTTGATCATTTCTTATAGAACACTAATATTCCGTAATATTTATATACCATAATTTATTGAGCCATTCTCCAACTGATGGGAATCCACTCAGTTTCCAGTTTCTTGCCACCACAAAAAGGGCTGCCACAAACATTTTTGTATATGTGGATCCCTTTCCTCCTTTATGATCTCTTTAGAATATAAACCTAGTAAAGACAGTGCTGGGTCAAAGGGTATACACAATTTGATAGCCCTTTGGGCAGAAGAACTCAAAAATCTTATAAAAATCGTGTTTAAAATGACTTTTACATGTAATTGGAGGGGTAGCTAGTTGGTATAGTGGATAGAGCACCAGCCCTGAAATCAGGAGGACCTGAGTTCAAATCTAGCCTCAAACACTTAACACTTCCTGGCTGTGTGACCCTGGATAAGTCACTTAACCCCAACTGCCTCAGCAAAAAAATAAACAAACAAACCCCCAACAAAACAACATGTAATTGGAAAAAATAAAATACTATTCAGAGAAATTTTAAAAAATGAGTGTCAATTATTTTTGTGTCAAGAACTCCTTTAGCTGTCTGGTGAAGTATCTTCTCAGAAGGCTTTTAAATACATAAGCAAACATATGTAGTATTACAAACAATCCAATTATATTTCAATACAGGTATCAAAAACATTTTAAAAACAATTTAAGGACCCCAGGATATCCTTGAAATATGATATCCCAAATTCCTCCCAAATGCCCCCAAAACTTAAATTATTTCTAAATATCAAATAAGGAAGGTACAAAATTAGCTGGAAGAGAAAGATACAAGGTTAAGAGATGGAGTAATATTCCAGTACTGAAAAAATCATCGAAATTCAGATTCTAAGTGTGGATAAAGGGAATTATCTGAGAAAAAAATTTGTAACTGATTGTAAGTTGAGCAGTTCTTCTTCCCTGAGACAGTAAAGTTCCCCTTGGGAAAGAACTGTTCTCATAGTCCTTTGATGGAAACATCAAAATTTCAAGTAGCCTAACAAGCAATATAAGAGGTCTAGAAATATGACTATAAAAGATGAATAGCTACCAGTAAAGTATATTTTAGAAAAGTTTTTATTTATCAATTAATCTTCAATTACTTACTGCTTCCCCACTTCATCAGCTAGTAGAATGTAGGGATAAAACTTTTTAAATGTGCCAGTCATAACCAGAGATTAAAAAATAAACAGATGCAATTTTCCAAACCAGAAAATCCTGCACAGCTGGCTGCCAGCACCTGGATGGAACTCCTCCCCCTCCTACTCCCTCCCCCAAAGAGTAACCTGGGTTTGGAGCTGGGACCATCATTAAGCTTTGCTCTTGCTTTTTCTCCTCATTCCAAGTAGCTGGGGAAAGAGGGCCTCA
Source organism: Myrmecobius fasciatus (assembly GCA_023553655.1). Classification (NCBI taxonomy): domain Eukaryota; kingdom Metazoa; phylum Chordata; class Mammalia; order Dasyuromorphia; family Myrmecobiidae; genus Myrmecobius; species Myrmecobius fasciatus. The sequence goes on along the minus strand of JAJPUD010004725.1, from coordinate 165,813 downwards.
AAAAGAAGTAACCTGTTCCAGGAAAGTCTTTTCCTAAGGGACCCCCATGTTCAACCTTCACAAAAACAGCCTTTCTCCTTGGCTCCCTCTGAAAATGGAGAAGAGAAACTAATTCTACCTTGGCCTGACCGCCTGGTTCTTATCCACAGCCCCCAGGGGCCCTCACTTCTTTCTTTCCCCCAGGAAATCTTGAGTGTGTGACACTCCAAATGGCAAGAAGCAGAGCCCAGGGCAATGCTTCAAGACTGTCCCAGCACTCAATATGTTTTCTCCCAGTGATCCAGAGCCTGTGGACTCCTGAAGCTAGTCTGTATTCAGAACTTGGATAATTGAGCTCAGGAACTCCAGTTGCAGGATCACTTTCAGTGTAAAAAGAAAACAGTTGGAATCTTTCCTACATCAGAGCCTTTTGAACTGGAGTTGTGCACACAGCCCTGCTCTCTCTAGCACTCACTTAGACTTGGGTGCTAAGAAGGGATGGCCACCCAGCTCAGAATGTGGGGTGGAGAGGAGCACCTGAGCTGGCTATAGATCAACTTGGCTTTCTCCCTAAAAATCTATTAACTGGAGGACCCTAGATTGAGGCAGCATGGAGCAAGCGAGGTCCTCTAATTACCTTTCTCTCATTTCTTTCCAAAGCATAGCCTCTTCCTCCTCCCCAAAATACCCTGGCATATGAGTGTGACAATTAAAATGAAGACCTCTCACAACTATCCGCTAAATTAAACAAAGCCTGAGGGCCTAAATTGGGGAATCATGACAGGGGGGAGGGAAAGGTAGAAGTAGTGTGATTTATAGGCTGTCAACATTCCAGTTCCTAAATAAGGAAAGTAAAGCATATATAACCAATCAGAATGTATGTAAGGGAAAAGGAGGGGTTGGGCTTGAGGCTTTCTTTATTCGGACTGTCTAAAAATCGCATGCATGTTCTGGGTAGTGGCTCTCCCAACTCCGGACAACTCATTTGGTTCGGTGTGGGACCATGCGGTCCTTGGGAGAGATTTTAAATAAAGCCTTTGTTCTATACCTTGAGACGCCTCTGAAGTATTGATATTTTGGGTAAGGGTCTAAATACTCCCCACACACATTTCCTAGAAAGTCTCCTGGGAACTACAACCTTTGGAAGGTGAGCTCCCTTAAGGCAAAAACAATATTTTCCCTCTTTTGGGGGGAGTGAGGATATTCCTTTAACTTCACCAAGTGTCCGGTGCCTAGTAAAGTGCTTTAATACATTTTGTTAATTGTTGATTAATTCCTTTCCTCCTGATCTCCCTCCAATAAATTGTCGTAGGGGAAAAATATAATAAAAAGTGTCCAAGGCCGGGTCAGCAGGTCCTTGGGGCTTCTGGGTCCCAGGAATGGGGACGGAGTAGTGGTATCTGTGGGTCTGTGGTCCAAACGCTACTCTGCCTCTAGGGTTCCCAGGGGCCTTTAATGAAAGTGCCCCAAGCTCCATCACTGCTTATCTTATCACCTGCACACTCAGAATCACTTTGTGCCATTCTCTCTAAAGCGGAAGATTCGAAGCTAATAGCAGGACGATTCTTGAGACACCTATAAAGGCTCTTTTCCCAGGATCATGTTGACTCTTCTGAAGATTACAATTAGATATAGCTTCTGGAAGCTGGTCTCCTAGGCTGAGGGCTGCAACTGAGGGATACAAGTGCCTGCGTGCAAGTATTTGTGTAAATGTAGTCAAGATCAATTAAACTGAATAAACATGTCCTAAGCGTCTACTGTGTGCCGAGTACTGCTTTAACCTTGGGGTTTCCAAAAAAATGAAACAAAACAAAAGACTGTCCCTGTCTCAAGGACTAAGAAGGAAGCTAATATACAAAAGGAAGGGAGAAAAAGCGGTGGAGGTCACCAGGTTACTTGGGACGTTTGTAAACTAGATAATTACTGTTAAGTTTTGATCTACTCGAGGTTATTGCTCTTCTCTTGAGCTCTTCAATCTCAGGGGAGAGGTTAACTGAAGAAACTGAGAAAATATTGAACATCAAAGTCTAAGTCAAATTTCAGGTGTCCTGTTTATTCCAGAGAGGTTTGATGTTTGTGACGTCTAAACCAAGCAAAGCAGGTGATTAATGAAAAACACAAAGTTCTACAGTCACCAGGGAGCCTCCCTTTCGGCTCTACTTTCTGAGAGAACTAGTGAAGGAAAGCCAGCCTTCCTTTGGAAACGTTGAACGTCTCTCTCAACGCAAAGTCCTGGGATCCAGCAAATCAGGTTAGGTTTAAGGCTGGGCCAAGGTTAGGGGTTGCCGACTCGAACTTTACCTGCCTGTAGACCTAATGCTCTTATCTAACCTGAGAACTTTACCTGCCTGAAGACCTAATGCTCTTATATAACCTGAGAAACCTGCGCGATCGCCAGGGTTCTCACTTGTTCCGGGACGTAGATTTTTGCTTCTCTTCCTCTAGTCTTGAAATTCTGTGGGAATTTTGTTTGTTTTTCCCAAAGAGGATAGGTGCTTACCAGGATTGGTGATGGGGTGCTCAACCAGCTCTGAGCGCGGGGTGGAAATGAGAGCGTGAGCCAACCGCAGATCAATCTGGTTTTCTCACTTGAAGATGATTAACCCGGGAAGCCTTGATTGGGGCAGAGTGGAGCCACGTTAGTCCTCCAATCAACTTCCTCTCGTTTCTCCCATTTTTGCGAAAGCGTAGTCTTTTTCTCCTCCCCAAAGGACTCAGCCACAATTTCCTGGGATCCACTGCTGAGAGTAGTGCATTTGAATCCGAAGATGGATTTTCGGATCAGCCCTTCGTACTATGCCTGTGGAGCCTATCCGCTAGGGACTGACGCTGCGAGTGGTAACAACTGAACCGGATCTTTCAGGACTTGGAAGGGAGACCACTTGGGAACCTCGGTTGCGTTCAGATTGATTGATGTGAAGGCGTTCCGAACTCTCCAGCCTTGACTGAGAGTCAAGTGACTTATGCTGCCCAAGCCCGGCTCCTCCCGATACTCCCCAGCCACTACGTGTGCCAACTTGGACTTGGACGCTCCCGATTTGGTTTGTGTGATGCTCACTGGGGTGTGCTCGGAAGATCACTCAGCCCGGAGCTTGTTATCCCAGTTCCTCGTGGCTTATAAATTTGGGGAACAGAATAGAGCTTGCGATGGGAGCTGGGCTGTGTTCATTGTAGGTAATTTGTCAAGCACCTGATGGGAGCTTGGCTAGGGAGAAGGGGCGGGACGGGGGTGGGGGAGGAGAATAAAGATCCGGGATGGTTAAGAAGCAGTAGGAGAGTGGGGGCAGGCTAAACAGGAATCTATACTGGTCCGTGCTGCCCGAAAGAGAAGACTTAGTTATCCATATCCACATTTGTAAGCAGCTTGGTGGCGCTTACAGAACACAAGAAGGGAACTGATCAGTAATGATTTGAGTATCCACTGGCACCGTTGTTGCTATGCGCCTAATACCTGCTTTAGAGGGATTAAACTATGCCTTTGACAGAGTTTTCAATTACTGAAAAGTAGCGAAAAAGCAATGAATACTAAAACATTTTATTTTCCTCTCTTTATAACTCTACTTTTCTGGTCATTCTGCTTTCCTATATTAAGCAACAAACATTTGTTAAATAGCTACTGAGTGCTTGGCACTCAGTATCAGGCACTAAGAATCATAATTTAAAAAATGAAACAATCCATATGTTCCAACTAACAATCAGAATTGAATGGCAACCCTATTCCAAATACCTAAAAAACTGCAAAATATACCCGGGGATCAATCTCCCAAAGCACAAGCGAGTCTTGTGGGTCCAAGAATCATATTTAGGGCAGACAAGTTGTTATATGTGAAATGAAATGGTGACAATATATACCCACTGAGGACTTTTATAGTACCAAAACTGTAAGACACATGAGAATTAAGAGATATATTACTTAAACTTTCTTTGAAGAATGAATACATATTCCTTGATCTCTTTCAGTTAGAGACACATCATGAGAGAGCAAACATTTGTTAGGATTTTCTTAGAAATTCAGAAGAAAGGCTGGAAAGGTCATGAAAAGGAAGTAGTTGGGAAAGTGAAATATCCCCTTCAGTTTTCCCTAACGTCACTCAGAGGCAGTAGTTTCCATCTTCCTCCTGTGCAGCCCTCAAATATTCCCCAAAAAAGTTACTATATCATGACTGAAATTTCACATCTAAAATAATGAATATGACCTATAAAGCCTTTCCATGGGTGTCACAAGCATCTTACTCTTAACATTCCTAAACAGTTCCTTTCTCTCCACCTACAAATTTGAGTTGTCATGATTTAAACATGATGTGAAGACACTGGGCTTGTGTATTTTTAAGAAGAGGAGACTCAAGGGGTTCCATGGCAATTGTCTTCAAATATCTGGATGATTTTGATGTGGAAAAAAACCCTTAAATTTTTCTGCTGGATCGCTGATGCTAGATCAAGGAGAATTGCTTAGGAATTGTAAAAAGTCAAATTTGGCTTTGATATGAGGAAAACCTTCTTGGTGATGAGACAAAAAAAAAATAGAACCTCTGAGTGACTATCAAATATTTTGCAGAATCATTGTTCAGGTAAAGGTGACTAGTTGGCTACAGAGGTATCTTCTTTTCAACCCAGAGATTCTCTTTCTGTGAAAAATCAAATGAGTTCTGGCCCAAAGGAAAATTGGACAAGGCTTGGAGATGTATTTCCTTTTTGTTATAGATCTTTTCATTCACCTTTAAATTTTAAAAACATTTTTATGATTCTAGGGATGGGACGAATGATGTGTTTATGTGAAACATATCTATTTCCTTGTGAACTAGAGATTCATTCCGAGATTCATTCCTATGAAATACAAATAATAAGTTTTGATTTTCAATTATCCTAAGAATCTTGCCTTCATCTCTTTAGTAAGTCAAGGTTCATTAGCTCCAATTTGTTTAGAGCTTTCTAAATAAAGAAAGAATAGATATTTACTTGTTTAACACTCCTTTCACAATTTACTTGTTTAACACTCCTTTCACAATCTGTGGATAAAAAAAATTTTCCCCTCCCTAGGAGACAATGATACTCTCCTTGTGTCTTCTTTTTAAATTAGACTGTTACTTGATCTCCAAGGGAACAACCAAAGAGGGGGACATCCTGATTGGAGAGGTTTTGTTTGTTATTTCTCTAGCACTTTGAAATCTCAAATCCAAACATTGTCAGTCTATTTTTAAATAGGGATATGAATAGTGAAAAAAAAATTGTATAGCTGTTCATGTATGTTATTAAACAGTAAAATACTTATTGTATAAGTATTATTATATATAAAACAATGCATACATTTTATGCATTTATGAGTTACTAAACATTTAAAGATATCTCTACATTTCTAACCTTTATGTGTTGTCTACTGACTTTCTCATTCTTTTCACAAATTTTAACTTTTTACTTATTTTAACTTTAAAAAAGAAATTTTGTATATTTATGGTATTAAAAGACAAAATATGGAGCAGCTAAGTGGTGCAATGGAGAGAGCACCAGCCCTGAAGTCAGGAGGACCTGAGTTCAAATCTGATCTCAGATACTTAATATTCTCTAGCTGTGTGACCCTGGGCAAGTCACTTAACCTCAATTGCCTCAGCAAAAAAAAGACAAAATATGTTGATAATATACAATGTTATACATATATGTATATGTGCATGTACATATGTGTGTATATCTACATAAAATTTCTGAGTTTCTAAACTTTTTCTGTGTCATGTGCTGACTTTTTATGTGGGAGCCTATTAAAGAGAAAATGCCTGAAATAGAAATCTGGGACTTGACTAAAAGTATCACCCCCTTGCTTAAAAATAGCAAAATATTTAAAGCTTATTCTTATTCTAAAAATCTCAAATTTCCTGAGAATCTTAAATAATGAAATTTCTTTCTTTGGAATTAATGTCTTTTGTCTTTATACAGTGTCTTCTCTTTTTTGTATCAGGATCATTGCAGAGTTACAATTGCTACAACTTTTTTGAAGATAAAATCTATCATTATTGTACTTGGCTTTTCAGGAGAAACACAAGTCATTTCCATAACTGGGTGTGCTTAGATTGAGATCATCTAGTCCACAACATTCTTCATGAGGACCTACTATCCACAGGAAAATGGTTGAAGATGATTGATGTCAGAAAACTTCTTTTTATTTGAATCTATACTTGAATGGATGAGAAATCAAACATTATTTACAGACAAGTTTTGTTTAATACTTGATTTTGGATCTGAGTTACAAATTATAAAGGACTCGAAATCAAATTGTTCTTATGTGAAAATATTAGCAGTATTTTTATGACAGTCATCATTATTTAAGTAGTTTTTAAGAAAGGATTCAGCTGAGTTGAGAATGATGGAGTGATTTAAAAAAAAAAAAACCTAAAACTATGGGAAGAGACAAAAAGGAGCAATTATCTCATTCAACTGAGGTATAAATGGAAAAACTGATATAGAAGAAACTAGTAGGTGGGAGGATGGTTAGTGCCAGAATCTCACTCTCATTGGGAATTGGTTAAAGAGAAAACAACATATATAACTAGAAGAAAATGAAAGTTTTCTGAATTCAGAAAGAAATAAGAGGGCAAGAGGATAGAGTAGAGGGAGAGGATAAATGGGGGAGTCTTAAAGGGCAAATAGGTTAAGGAATAGGAGAATAAGGTAGTGAGTGGTAATAAAGCTGAGGAGTAAGGAGAGATAAAGTAAATAGAGAAAAGAAAAGTGAGAAAAATAAGGAGGAAAATGCACAAGTAATTATAGCTTAGAATGTGAATGGGATGAATTTACCCATAAAACAGAAATATAGTAGACTAAAAATTTGAATTCAATTCAAGCTTCCAAAAAACACTATAATAATGAGAGATGCACACTAAGATAAAATAAATCAAAAGAAAAAATGAACTCAACTATGTGTCTGCAATATTATTTAATATTGTCTTAGAGCAATTATAACTAAACAGTACAAAATATCTGGATGTATAGTTGCCAAAAAAGACACAGGAACTATATGAACATAAACATGATACATTTCATACAAATAAAATCAGATCTAAACAATTGAACTCATATTTATTGTTTATAAGTTGGTAAAGCTAAGATTTTTAAATGACAATTTTACCTAATTAAATTATATATCCAATGTCATTCCAATTAAATTACCAATAATTATCTTACTGAATTAGAAAAAATAATAACAAAGTTTATTTGGAAGAACAAATTATCAGAAACTTCAAAGAAACCAGGGGGAAAAGGTAAAGTTAGTAGATTCAGCAATATCAGAACTTAAACTACATTATGAGGTGAGAGCTTTGTTGAGGTGTGAAAAGGATGGTTTTCATTATTTTAAATTAAAAAATTCTTGTATAAAAAAATAAAAAGACTGCAGAAAATTGAGAAAAAAATCTTTCACAGACAATTTCTCAAACAGGATTGTATTGTATTGGAATACTGCTGTGGTGTAAGAAATCATGAGCTAGTTGATTTAGGAAGACAAGGAAAGGCTTGGACTTATGAAGGAAGATGCTATTCTATCTTCAGAGAAACAGAGACCTGCCTCTGCCTTTAATCAGTAAGCCACACAGTGTGGTGTGTGCTCTTCTGCATGTGTTCAGCAGGTGAGAGAGTCTGAGTTCAAGAGAAACAGAGAACAAATGGAAATAAACATAGCAGAGTAGTATGGATGAGCATATGTGTATAAATATGTGAATGTTTATAGGTATTTATGTGTATATAACACAAGGAAGAAAGAAAAGCTGGGCAGCTTTGAAAACCATGTGTAGTACTTATAAATTTTCTTGAAATGGAAATTTATTGTTTTACATTGAATCCTCATGTTCTGTTATGAACATTGCAATTTTTTTCTGTTTTCATTTTGTATTTAAATTTAAAATAAATAAAACAATTTACAAAAAAAATAAACATAAAAAGTGAAGTGTGGACACAGATTTCAATTGCTTCAGGAGTTCAAACCTTTTTGAAAGTATCATGTTAGAAGCAGTAGATCACTAACCATTTGGAATTTTAATATATTTTTAAAATTTTAAATTAATTTTTTAATTAAAAATAGAAAATATACTCCAGCTTAAAGAAAAATTTTGGAGTACCTTAAATTTGTTCTTTATTTTACAGTTTTTTAAAAATCTAGATTTAAGCAAAGGGTATCTAGGCAGGCTCTGAGAAGGTTGAGAATACTTCCTAGGTGATCAGTAGAGATTTAGGCAGTCAGATTATATATAGGCGTATATGACAGGTTTGAATGGAAGTAGAACCTTAGAACTTGGCCTGTTAATATTGCTTCTTAAATATTTTAAACCTTGCTCTTGAGAAGCTCATTAACATAGATATTGACATTCTAGTTCTTCCTTCTGCAATGTCATGAAAAGAGCAGGTATATAAGTATAGGTTATACTTATGTATGTATAGTTTTATATATATATATACATATATATAAACATATATATGTTATACTTATAGATGTATAAGTATAGGAGTAGCTAGTTGGTGCAGTGAATAGAGTGTTGGGCCTGGAATCAAGAAGACTCATCTTAAGTTCAAATATGGCTTCAGACTCTTACTAGCTATGCGATTGTTATTTAACCTTGTTTGCCTCAGTTCTGTGAAATAAGTTGAACAACAGAACTGGAAATATGCTGAACAACAATAATTATTAATTTTTTGCTCTCTTTTATTTTTTAAAATTTTTTTCTTATTGAAGCTTTTTATTTTCAAAACATATGCATGGCAATTGGAGAATGGCTGAATAAATTATGGTATATGAATATTATGGAATATTATTGTTCTGTAAGAAATGACTAGCAAGATGATTTCAGAGAGGCCTGGAGAGACTTACATGAACTGATGCTGAGTGAAATGAGCAGAACCAGGAGATCATTATACACGGCAACAACAGTACTATATGACGATCAATTCTGATGGACATGGCTCTCTTCAACAATGAAATGTTTCAAACCACCTCCAATTGTTCACTGAAGAAAGCCATATACACCCAGAGAGAGGGATGCGAAATGTGGACCACAACATAACATTCTCATACTCCTTGATTGATGTTTGCTTACATTGTGTTTCCTTTATCTGATATATCGTTTGCGTAGATAAGATTTTTCTTGCACACCAATGATAAGTTTGGAAATATGTATACATATATTTGATTTGCCAATATTTTAACATAATTAACATGTAGTGGATATCCTGCCATCTAGGGGAGGGGTGGGGAGTTGGGGGGAAAAATTTGTAACGGAAAGCTATGTAAGGGTTATTGTTGAAGAATTACCCACACATATGTTATGCAAATAAAATAAAAGAAAAAAAAAAAGAAAAAAAAAAGAAACTGAAAGGATGCCCATCAATTGGAGAGTGGCTGAATAAATTATGGTATATGAATGTTATAGAATATTATTGTTCTGTGAGAAATGACCAGCAGGATGGTTTCAGAGAGGCCTGGAGACACTTGCATGAATTGATGCTGAGTGAAATGAGCAGAACTAGGAGATCATTATACATGGCAACAACAATATTATATGATGATCAATTCTGATGGACATGGCTCTCTTCAACAATGAAATGTTTCAAACCAGTTCCAATTGTTCAGTGAAGAAAGTCATATACACCCAGAGAGAGGGATATGAAATGTGGACCACAACATAACATTTTCATGCTCTTTATTGATGTTTGCTTGCATTGTGTTTCCTTTCTCTGATTTTTTTTTCTTGTAGATACAATTTTTCTTGCACAACAAGATAAGTGTGGAAATATGTATAGATATATTCGATTTGTCAAGTATTTTAACATAATTAACATGTAGTGGATTTCCTGGGGGAGGGGTGGGGAGTAGGTGGGGACCCTTTGTAAGGGTCAATGTTGAAGAATTACCCATACATATGTTTTGCAAATAAAAAGCTTTAATTTAAAAAAAAAAGAAAAGAAAAAAAAAACATATGCACGGACAATTTTTCAACATTCACTCTTGCAAAACCTTGTGTTCCAAATTTTCCCTTCCTTTCCCCCACTCCCTCCCCTAGATGGCAAGTAATTCAATATGTTATACATGTTAAAATATATGTTAAATCCAATACATGTAAACATTTATATAATTATATTGCTGCATAAGAAAAATCATATCAAAAAGGAAAGAAAATAAGAAAATAAAATGCAAGTGAACAACAACAAAAAGAGTGAAAATGCTATGTTAACAACAATAATTATTGTAGGCAAGTCATGTAAGATGAACAAGAATTGCATTTTTCACAGGTTTACTGAACTTGTTTACTTGAACATTATATTCCTGAATTTCATCAAGATATTTGACAAACTCTTATGTTATCCTCATAAAAACTTTGGGAATGTATGAGCTGGATGATAATACTTTTTGATGTATTCAGCATTTATTGAATGTTTGGACTCAAGGATTATCATTAATTGTTATATTTCCATTTAGAAAGATGTTGCTAGTGAAATGCCATAGGAGTTAACATTAAAAGGTTTCACCAGACTAGAACAATGAACTAAATTGAATATAACTATTTAATAGGGATAAGAGTAAAGTTCAATATTTTGAGATTTTAAGTTTTCTGTCTTTTCATTGATATGAAACATAGCTATCCATCCTTAGTTCTATATCTTCTTTGACCCTTATCTCCGTCTTCCCATGGATCTTCCACAAAATATTCCCCTGATGACTTTGTCTCATTGGATGACTCTAAATGGAGCAATGAAACTTGTTACCTGACTAATTTACACCTATTTCTTGTCTACTTTAAAAAATATATTTTATACCACTTGTCTTCCACAAGTGTTCATTGGAAATATATTTCATTCTGCTCATGTGCACCAGGTTCTTCCTCATTGCCTGTTAGATAACTTAAGACTACTATGCTACTCATAGGAGACCTGTGATTTCTTAGATACAGGGAAATCCTATTGGTTAAATTCAAATAGACTTCCCATGATGATCATTAGGTTTTAAATCCAGGTCTTCCAACTCCAAGTCCAGGACTTTATTTTCTACATCTAGCTGATGCTCTAACTAGAAGAATGTTAATGTTAAAAATGTGGAGCTCTTTATCAGGAAGAAACTTTGCACCATGGAATCACGGGATAAGCTCCCACTTGCAATATATAGCTTGTACTGTTTTAATTCTAGTCTGGCCTTATTAAATGAAACATAAATCTAACACACACACTCTCTGTCTCTGTCTCTGTCTCTATCTCTCTCTCTCACACACACAGATGGGTTCTCTCTCCAATTACAAATGATAGCCTAGAAAAAAAGATATTTTTCATCCACTGATTATTTTCCCCTTATGGATAGCTTAGCAAAACTCAACTGAATGATTATGGATCTGATGTAGAAGACAAAATGCTTCAGATATTGATACATTTAACACAATGTCATGCACAAAGGAAAGCTATAGGAAGAGCTCTTTAAAAAAGAATCCCCATTCAAGTGAAATATGTGAGACACATTTCATGATTGTGTCAAACTCTTTCAAGAAGGCCATATTCCCTGTGTTCCAAGCCTCATTCAACTATAATTTGAGGGATGTTTAGCAAAGTTATCTCTGTTGCAATCATTAAACAAGAATTTATTAAATGATTATTACTTGTCAGACACTGTGTAATATATTGAGGTATACAGAGATAGAAAGACAATCATTTCTGCTTTTAAGAAACTTATATTTTGTTGAATCTTTTAGAATCTGGCAAAATTTTGCCATGTGTATGAAAGTCATGTATTCGTGAAATTATTTAAGCTGATATTTTGACTTGTGGAATCACATGTTCTTCATAGGAAACAAATAATAAATATAGGAGGATCTTCCCTTTCTATAAATTCTGTGTGCAAAAATTAGGTATACATGTCTATAATGGGTGGGGAATGGTGACACCACATCCTGTGGAAAGAAATCTGGGATTTTTGTTTCAATGTGAATCAATAGTGTTTCATGGGAGTCAAAAACAATCAAAAACCTATTTGCAAAATCTGGAGTTTCATAAGTGAATAGCTTAAAGTAGTAATACGTTGACTACTCATGGATGCAATGGAAAAGTTACACACCAGAGAAAGACCTGTGAGTCTTTTCCATCTCAGATTTTATGTGATTAGAGAAAATGTAATATAAAGGATAGGAAAGAGTCAAGTCTTCCCTGGTTTCTTCCAATTTCAGCTAAAGTACAAATTTTATCATAAAGCCTTTAGTGATCTTCCTTCATGCTAGTACCTGACCTCTGTTGATTATCTTCAATATAGCTTGCATATGACTTTTTAATATTTAGTTATTTATGTTTTCTCCTGCATTTGCCTTTGATTTCCTTGAGACCAAGGACTATCTTTTGCCTTTCATTGCAACCACAGTGATGGCCACAGTGCCTAACACATTATTTTGTTATTTCAGTCATGTACAATTCTTCAAGACTCCTTTGGGGTTTTCTTAGCATAATTTTAACCCCATTTTTATTTTCCATGGTCACACAGCTAGTAATATCTGAATCTAGATTTGAGCTCATTGAGAGGAAATTCCTGACTGGGTCTGTCACTCTATTCATTGTACCACCTAGCTATGTATGGATGAATATGAATATATATCTCTATGTGTCTTGACTTGTCCACATATACAGCCCTGCTTGGAGCAGAGGATCTGTTTTTAACTTCCTCTACTTAGCCTTACATCAAGAAGTACCTGATTTTTTGCCTTCTCTTCTCCCTTTCTAACCTTCCAGGAAATTCAGCTTCATACATTTAATTGATCTTCCAGATAATACTGAGAGTAAAAAAGGCTAAAAAAAAGTTTAAAAATAAAACAACATAGATTTTCATTAAGTTTTTATTTCAAAAGAAAGTGTAAAGCTTGTGATATGTAGCCACTGAGCCGGAGAGTCAGATAATTTGTGAAAGGCTTCTGGCAGATGTTTGGATTAGATTTGTAGTATAGCAGAGTTGATGTAGAGTAGTTCTAGTATGTCCAAAAATCATGGTGGTGGTTGGGGTGAGGAACCATGAGAGTATAGAGCAATCATGTTGTAAAGATGCAGAAGAAAGGGAGAACTTGATCTGGAAACCTGCAGCTGCCTTTTCAATTTTATTTATTTATTTGTGAATGAGATTTGTTCCTGTATTTCCAACAAAGTCATCTTCCCTTCTGGCTTGTATGTACTGAAGCCCAAAAGTACTGATAGAACTTCAAGGGACTCTCCACTCTTCTATTCATGAAGAGTTTAAGAAGGTATAAGCAGGCCTTGAGTTTCAAAGTCTTGGCCATATTAAAGTTTCCACTGCTGATATATAGGATAAGCCTTCTAGCAAAGATACCAGGGTAAGCAGGCCTTGAGTTTCAAAGTCTTGGCCATATTAAAGTTTCCACTGCTGATATATAGGATAAGCAAAGACACCAGGGTAATCAAGAAGAAATGGCTCATTTGGAAAATGTAGCAATGTCACCAATGTTAGAGTCTCTGTCTCCTGGTTCTGTGTTCTCAGGTTGCCCAAGAAAAACTAATTCCTACATGGAATTCTGTAGACCAGAGATGTCAAATATAGATCCCAGAGCTGCATGTCACCTGCTATACTTACAAACCTTGATCAAACCAGATTAAAATGTAATTGGGAAAAATGTAACATAAAAATTGAAAATAAAGCATAAATAAGTTACTTTGTGATTTCCAGAATCAATAGTCAGCTTACAGGGATCTTTTTTTTTTTTTCCCCTGAAGCAATTGGGGTTAAGTGACTTGCCCAGGGTCACTCAGCTAGGAAGTGTTAAGTGTCTGAGGTCTTCCTGACTTCAGGGCTGGTGCTCGATCCACTGTGCCACCTAGCTGTCCCCAGTTTACAGGGATCTTTAAGCATACATACTAGTACTGCTGTTTCTATTTCAGTTTGATACCATTGTTATAACTGTACTGAAAAGCAGGGCTGATTTATTTGGAGCCTCAGCAATCCTGAGCAGAATTAGCAGAATTGCAGTTTTGTATGGACTTCTGGTTTCTCCAGGAGAACTATCCCATGGAATAAGACTCCCTCCATCATTTTGGATCTGATGGTCTGAGGACAGGAGAAAGAGGCAGGCAGAAAAGTTTCTGCTTAACTTGGGTGATATATGAAATATATCTGGAGAAGTGTTAGTGTTAGTGAATTATAAGTTATCCTCTTCCCATGATTTCAGCAAGACATACAATTTAGATCACATTATTTTCAGATTAATTTTGCAATGAAAAAAACCACTGGTCTTGGAATCAAAGAATCTGGATTTAAATCCAGGAGATGCCACTAACTTTGTGTAACCCTGGCCAAGAGACAACCTCTTTGGATTTCAGTTTTTTGATCTATGAAATTAACAAGACTGGACTTCATGAAATGTTCTTTTCAACTCTAAATAGTTGATCCTATGAATTCTGCCTCAAATTATTTGCTATTGTTTAATTTTTGTCAGATATATCTCCCTAGATAGATTGTAGATTTCTTGAAGATGAAATTCATGTCATTCACTTTATCTATTAATCTTTCCCCCTAGCACCTGGGAAGCGATGATATTTACTTCATGGATTTATAAAATTAGAAAGGAGCACAGAAATCAGTTATGGGGTGATCTAATCACCTTCTAATACAAAAAAAATAAGAATGAAAGCTTTTCAGTAACAAGTATGTCACACTTTGATATGTGCAAAACTATTTACATATGTTGGTTTATTTGATTTTCACAATAACATTGTGAAGAAAGTGCTATCATTCTTCAAACTTTTAATTTATTTTTTGTTTCTTTAAAAAGAACTTTGTAATTGAATTTATATGTTTTTTATGTGCTTGGATTATTAGATCTCTAGCTATTTTAAGCATTTTGAATTTGTATGGAAGATTTCTTTGTCTATAAATGCTTCTCTGTTGTTATTACTATATAGAAATATTATTGATTTTTGAAGACTTACTTCGTAAGTGGAAACTTTGTTGAAACTATTAATTTTATCTTTTGTCTCTTTGTGATATCTGCCTCCTAAGAACTGGATCTTAGATTCCACACAATTTAGTTATCTTCATAGAACAGTTCAAAAAAATTGTTTTTTCAGAATGGCTGCATATTTTCATAACTCTAATGGCAATGTATTAGTTTGCCTATTTTCTTCTAAAGTTTCTCCACTTTCATTACGTTCCTGTTTTAATATAATTTTTTCTACTCTGATGGTTATGAAGTAGAATCTCAAAGTTACTTTAATATATAATTTCTCTAATTACTAGTTACACAGGGTTTTTTGTTTGTTTGTTTTTTCTCATATGATTGTTGATAGCTTGGATTTGGATTGGATTGTGCTCTTTTTTGAAAATTATCTCTTCGGGATGTGAAGATGGTGAAATAAGTAGTGAATTGCTGTAAACCTTCCATGTTGACATCCAGGCAACCATAATATAACAACCCAAGACAGGGGCTGGAATGGCAGAAACAATAAGAAGACAGGGTGGAGCAATCTTTTATTCCAGGAAACTTGGAGAACTAGCAAGGTCCCTTTTACTTGGGTAAAGGGTTGAAGTTCAAAACAGGAAGCTCTCCAGTAAACTAGCAACAAGCCCCACCTCGTCAAATTAGCAGGAGATCAGATCCTGAGCCCCAGAGTGATAGAGCATGCAAAGGTCAATACCAGAATCCCCCATATGCCTTGACAAAACCAGAAGAACCCTTAGACTCCAGCTCTAGGAATCACCATTTGTTGCAGTGTGGCCCTGGCTAGACAGGCATCTTCCAGAAGCTAGACCAACTTATGTTTTGGTGTAGGCCCAGGAAAACACAGAAACACCTCACCTGACCTCAGCATGTGCCAGATACCACAACTAAGACCCCAACTCAGCACCAAGTTGTCTGACAGACCCCTAAAGCCTCCAGTATCACTAGCCATCCCTCACCCCATTCCCCTCACAGTCAGCACCAGATATGAAGATCCTCATGGGATTCAGGGCAACATCAGCAACACCAAATAAACTACCAGAGCCTGTATCAACTGGCACAAGAACCTGAGACAA
The DNA here is from genome assembly GCA_023553655.1 of Myrmecobius fasciatus. Classification (NCBI taxonomy): domain Eukaryota; kingdom Metazoa; phylum Chordata; class Mammalia; order Dasyuromorphia; family Myrmecobiidae; genus Myrmecobius; species Myrmecobius fasciatus. Next base: position 149,816 of record JAJPUD010004725.1, on the reverse strand, counting down.
TACTCCTTGCAGTCGGGGAGGAGAGTTTAAACTTAAAAGAAGGGGAAAAGTGTGTGTGTGTGTGTGTGTGTGTGTGTGTGTGTGTGTGTGTATGAGAGAGAGAGAGAGAGAGAGAGAGAGAGAGAGAGAGGCAGATAGGCAGGCAGACAAAGAGACAGAGACACAGAGAAGAGAGAGAGACACACACAGACAGGGAGACAGAAAGAGAAAGAGAGACAGAGACAGAGAAGCAAAAACAACAACAAAAGGATCTGACCATAGATAGTAATTATAGTGGCAGAGAAGACAAAGAAAAAAACTCAGGAGAGGACAACAATATCAACATATATAGACAAAATTCCAAAGATAAAGGGGAAATGGTCTTAAGCCCAGAAATAATTTAATAGAAGAGTAAAAAAGGGGATTTAAAAAATCAGGTAGGGGGGCAGCTAGATGGCACAGTGCATAAAGCACCAGCCCTGAAATCAGGAGGATCTGAGTTCAAATGTGGTCTTAACACTTCCTAGCTGTGTGACCTTGGGCAAGTCGCTTAACCTCAATTGCCTCAGCAAAAAAAGCAAAAAAAAAAAAAATCAAATAGGAAAGGTAGAAGAAAGATTGGGAAAAGAAATGAGAATGACATAAGAGATCATGAAAAAAAAAAGTCAACAGCTTGGAAAACTGCTTAAAAAGTACAATTGGTCAAATGGAAAAGAAGATACAAAAATCTACTAAAGAAAACTCGTTAAAAAGTACAATTGACCAAATGAATAAGAAAGTACAAAACCTAATTGAGGAAAACATCTTAAATGTTAGAATTGGCTAAATAAAAACTAATGACTCTGTGACAGAAAGAATCAATGAAACAAATAAAAAAGAATGAAAAAAAAAAGAAAATGTTAAATACCGCATGGTAAAAACCACTGATCTAGAAAACAGATCCAGAATGGATAATATCAGAATCATGGGAACCTGAAATCCATAATCAAGAGAAGGACCTGGATAGCATCTTCCCAGAAATTTTCAAAGAAAACTGCCTTCTGTGTTGGAATCAGAGGGTAAAATAGACAGTGAAGGAAGTAACTGGTCACCATCAGCCAAATTTCAGAATTATCAAGTCAAGTAAAAAATAATGTAAATGGCCAGAAAGAAACAATTCAAATATTAAGGCATCACAATCACGATTAGACAAGACCTGGCAGCCCCAATATTAAAGGACTGGATCATGATATTGCAGAAGGCAAAGGGGATAGAACTGCCGCTAAGAATCACTAACCTGGCAAGATTAAGTATAATACTTCAAGGGAAAAAAGTTCCCAATCAATGAAATAGAAGGATTTGAAGATTTCATAAGAAGACCAGAACTAAAATAAAAAATTTGACCTCCAATATCAAGACCCAAGATAAACAGGTAAAAAGGGAAAAGAAAATATGAGAGATTCAATAAAACTAAACTGTTTACATCTTTATGTGGAAAAATTATATTTGGAATTTTTAATAATTATATCCCTAATAGTACAGGTAGAAGGAATATACGTTTGTATTGAACTACCTGCCATCTAGGGGAGGATGTGGGGGAAAGGAGGGAAAATTTGGAACAGAAAGTTTTGCAAGGGCCAATGTTGAAAAATTATCCATGCATATGTTTTGCAAATAAAAAAGCTTTAATTAAAAAAAAGAAGGAATATATGTTGCAGCTAGCACAACAAATAGGCTAGTGATGGTTGAAAATAAGGAAATGGGGCTGCTGATAATTCAAAAGAACCATTTAATGAGAGAAATCATGTTGCTTATATATCTTAAAACAATGTTACTATGAAAAACACTGTTCTGTAACCAACCCTGGTTTCTGTTTTCTATGATCTAACTCTCTGAAGCATGAGTTCTTCATGCTTCCTGTATGAATACTAGGTACTCAATCTTCTTTAAAGTTCACAATGCCCCAGTAATTGTGCAAGGACTTTATGTTTTCCTCATGATTTCAAGCTTAAATGCACTCTTGATTAATCTTATGAGGAGGAGAACATCCCAGTTAATGATGTTTCTAGCTTCCTGGGAGTTCTCTACAAATATACATAGAAAGAGGACACAGATATAAAGTGAATTAGAGGGGATGACAAAAAAAATTTAAAGATTGAAAAAGAGGAGTAAGTTGGGGTAGAAGGATCTATTAGAGTGCAGGGAAATATGCAAGGGTAGGAGATGAGCATCCCTTAAACCTTATTTTTATCTGTATTGGCTCAAAGAGGAAAAAATATACACAAAAACTTGAGTATAGAAATATATTTTACCCAACAGGAAATTAGGAGGTGAAGAGATTAAGTATATGTGGAATGGGAACTGACAGAAAAGAAGGCAGATGTGGGGAGGTTGTAGATAAAAAGCAAAAGACTAGTGAGGAGTAAAAGGGTGCTTTAGATAAAAAGGGTCACATTATAAGAAAATTAGAAGAGCAAGGAATAATCTCCCAGTTACAACTCTGGGAAGGAGAAAAAGTCACACTCAAACAAAAAATAAAGAGCATTGAAAAATGCAAAGTAGATAATTTTGATAATATCACATTTAAGAGCTTTTGCACAAACAAAACTATGAAAACAATATTAGAAAAGAAAGCAGAAATCTGGGAAATAATCTTTATAGCAAATATCTCTGAGAAAAGGCCTCATTTCTCAAATACATAAAGAACTGAGAAAAGTTTATGAGGACACAAACTATTCCTCAATTGATAAATGGCAAAGCATGTTAACAGGCAGTTTTCAAATGAATAGATCAAAACTGTCTATCTATAAGTATATGAATTAGCATTCTACATTAGTTTTGATTAGAGAAATGCAAATGAAAACAACTCTGAGATACCACTTCACACATATCAGATGTTCAATATGGCAAAAAAGAAAAGTGATAAATCTTGGAGAGGATGTGGGAAAGTTGGAATATGCGCTGTTGGTGTTGTGAACTCATCCAACCATTCTAGTCCAAAGGGCTGTAAAAATGTGCATATCCTTTGATTCAAAAATATCACTAGTTGGTTTGTATTCTAAAGAGATCATAAAAAAAAGAGAAAAGGACCTACATGTACAAAAATGTTTATACAAGCTCTTTTTCCAATAGCAAAGAATTGGAAATTGAGGGGAATACCCATCAATTGGAGGATGGTGGAATAAGTTGTGTCATATGAACGTAATGGAATACTATTGTTCTATAAGAAATGATGCGTAGACAAATTTTCAGAAAAGCCTGAAAGGATTTACAAGAACTAATTCTGAGTGAAGTGAGCAGAACTAGGAAAACATTGTACACAGGAACAGCAACATTGTGCCATGATTAATTTGATAGACTTAATTCTTTTCATCAATACAATGATCTAAGACAAATTCCAAAACTGCATGATAGAAAATGCTATCCACATCCAGAGAAAGAACTGTGGAGCCAGAATGCTGAAAGAAGCACACTATGTTCACTTTTTGTTTTCATTTTTCTTTCTCATGGTTTTCCCCTTTTGTTCTGATTCTTCTTTCACAGCATGATTAATGTGGAAATGTTTCATATAGTTATGCATATATAACTTACATGAGATTGCTTGCTCTCTTGGAGAAGGGAGAGGGGAAGGTGAAAAAAGTAAAAGCCAAAACTCTATAAAAGTAAATGTTGACAACTATCTTTACATGTAATTTTAAAAATACTATCAAATAGAAAAAAAGAAGGAAAGCAAAAAGCTGGAAAACAACTTTTATACCAAGTGTCTCTGATAAAGGCTTTATTTCTTAAATATATAGAGAACTAAGCAAAATTTGTAAGAACACAAAGCCATTTCCCAACTGATAAATGGCCAAAGGATGTGAATAGGCAATTTTCAAATGAAGAAATCAAAGATATCTATAGACATATGGAGAAGAGTTTTAAATCACTTTTGATTAGAGAAATGCAAATAAAAACAACTACTTGTTACCACTTCACCCCTATCAGATTGGCCAATATGGCAAAAAAGGAAAGTGATAAATGTTGAAGAAATGTGAGAAAACTGGGGCATTAGTGCATTGTTGGTAGAGTTGTGAACTGATCCAACCATTTTAGAAACCAATTTGGAACTATGTCCAAAGGGCAACCAAACTGTGCATATCCTTTGACCCAACAATATCATTAATAAGACCCAGAGAGAAATGTGAACTCACTGAGAATAAAAAATTAAAAAAAAAAACCATATCTTTTGACCATTTATCTATTGGGGAATGGAAATTAGGTTCAAATTCAAATAAGGAATTTGAATCAATTCCTTATAGAGTATTGATGTAGGACCATTATAAAAAAATACTTGCACTCAGGATTTTCCCCCATTTGCTTTTTTCTTTTCTAATTTTAGTTAATTGGATTTGATTGTATAAATGTATTTATTTAATTTTTTTTAACTTTTATAATTAACTTTTTTATTTAACTTATTTAACTTTTATAATCTAATTTTCTATTTTATCTTGTGATCCCCTTTATATTTTACTTAGCTATGATTTCTTTAGTTATTCATAAATCTAAAAAGTAATTTCTACCTTACTCCTCTAATTTGTGATATGATATTTTATATCTAGTTTTGAGTTTCTTTTGGATATAGTGTTATGGATTGGCCTAAATCTAATTTTTTTTTTTTGCTAAGGCAATTGGAATTAAGTGACTTTCCCAGGGTCACATAGCTAGTAACTATTAAGTGTCTGAGGCTGGATTTGAACTCAGGTCCTCCTGACTTAAAGGCTAGTGTTTTTTTCCACTATGCCATCTAGTTTCCTTCTAAGTCTAATTTCTATCAGACTGTTACCTTGTTTTCCGACTGGTTTTTGACCATTAGTGAATCTTTATAATAGCTATTTATTTTTCAAAATAATGCAAAGATAATTTACAACATTCACTCTTGCAAAATCTTGTTCCATATTTTTCTCCCTCCCGCTCCCCTTTTCCCCTAGATAGCAAGTAATCTAATATAGGTTAAACATGTGCAATTTTTAAAAATATATTTCTACAGTTATCAAGTTGGACACACACACACACACACACACACACAAATTAGATCAAAAAGAAAAAAAAATGAGAGAAAAAGAACAAGCACACAAAGACCGACAACAAAAAAGGTGAAAATACTATGTTGGGATCCACATTCAGTTCCCATAGTCCAATAGTGAATTTTTCACCCAATAACTGGGGATTTATGAGTTATTAAAGTCCATGCTACTGTTTTTTTAAATGTCCCTGATTTGCTTTGTATCGTGTTCCCCACAGCAGCTATTCAAAACATCTCTATTAAAGATTCTCCCTCTGCCCCTCCCTTTTGAACAAAGGACTTTGCCTTATTCTTTACTGAGAAAATAGAACATTCTTCATCAGTGTCCCTATTTTTTTAATTTTACACTACAAACCCTCTTAACATGATACTCCATTGTGTCATTAGGCTCTAATTCTAATGAAGAGGTCATATCCTTTCTATTCACAAAGGCCAACTCCTCTATTAAGGGCCATTATTCCAGCCTTTGCCATCTTCCAATCCCTTCAATCAACTATACTCTCTTGAATTTTCAATCTTTCCATTTCATTGGTTCCTACTCTCTTTCCTACAAATATGTTCAGGTGTCCACCATCATGAAAAAAAACGTATACTTGTCCCAACAATCATATCAATATATATTTCTTCTCTCTTTCTTTTTGTAGTCAAATTAGAAAAAGTTACGTACAGCTGTTGTTTCCATGACTCACCTTAGAGTAAAATTTGTTTCTTTCAATCTAACTTCTAATCTCAACACTTGCACAAAGCTTTTCAAAGTCATCGACAATCCCTAAATTTCTCAATACTCTAATCAGTCCTCTTTTTTATTGACCCTTTTGCAGCATTTGACTCTACTGGATATTATTGAAACCCCTCTTATTAAGGATTTATACAGTGTGATGTTCTTTCTTGATTTTTCCTGTCTGGGCACTCTTTTTAACAACCTTTTTCTATATGATCAACCATATCACAAATCCTAAATGTGATTGTCCACCAAGATTCTGTACTGCTTTTTTCTTTCTTTCTAGGAACATCTTCCTTAGTGGATCTTATTACCTTACATGAGGTTAATAATTATCTCTGTGGACAAATCTCAGATTTCTAAATTCAAACCTCCTGTCTCTATTAAGGTCTAGGTTTTCATCAGCTATCTTAGAGACACCTGTTTAGTCACCACTCCTTATATTATTTGCTGTTATATACTTTGTAATGGTATTCCTGTACACATATTATATGTATCCCCCTTAACTTTAATACAGTGCCTAGCACATATGCTTAAATATTTAGTTAAGAATGAAATATATTGAATCTTATGAACAGTCTGCATGAAACTTGTCTTTTGTCCTTTGAGTAATATGCACTTTTAATTCTTCAGAGAATTTTTATGTCCCACCTCCCTAGAAGCATATTGCTTTTATAAAGATGGGCCTTTATTTAAAAAAGAAGGGAGGGATTATTAAAAAGAATTGAATAATGTCCTAAATTCCCTCCTCTTCAATGTTCTGGGTAGTTTATTACACAGCTTTATAGTTTAAAACCAGCTTTATGGCATATCCATCAAAATACATATAAGTGAAAATGAAGTACACTTTAGGAAAAATGGGGTCTATTTCATCAAGGCATATGGTTATAGTGGATTCTGTTCTCAGTCAAGGGGTGGATGGGTAGTCATATTAATTCTGGAGCTCCTGACTGATCATCAAGTGGTCAGCATTCCATAAAGTCATTTTAGGTCTGAGTATCTCAATGTGGCAGTGATTGGCCTCTCAAGATAGATGCCAGATTGAGGGGAGGGTCCTCTTATGGATTTAAAAATGGGGATACTGCTGGCAGGTGCTCTAAAGTAATTCCAGGATTGGTCTCAGCTGGTAAGTAGGCAGTATTGTTTGCAGTTATCTCAGGGCTAGCTCTGATTAAGCACAGGGTGTGGGACTCAGAGGAGAAAGAATGGTGGTCAAATTCATTTAAGAAGGGGATAGGGTACTGCGAGCATCCTCCTGGAGATCTTTGAGTAATATCAGCAGAGTGAGAGGTGTGCTGAAATCAGCTCTTAATAGATGGTTCAATTTTTCATTGTGAGTATTTGCACTTGAGAAATTGGCATTTTTGTATAGATTACAAATCTTGATTTGGTTTAGTGTTTTACTGTTTGTCTTAAAATAATGAAGATAACATTAGTACTGTAAACTTCAGTACCTTATATACAACCCCTCACCTCTCTCACGGAGTGATAGTTAAACATTACCCTCGTGGAACTTCCTGGGGCTCAGTAAATGCTCTTGGGTCTGAGGTAAAGAGGGTTTTGGTTATTATTGTAACCCTTTTAACTGAAGGGCATGGCAATATAGCTGGAGTGGAGTATCAGTACTGGGTTCACTGTCAACAGATGGATTGGGGGCTTTATACTGTTGCTTCAATGATTGAAGTAAGTGGAGTGGATGGGGCTTAGAGGAAAGTCAGTGTACATGAGGAGAGGAAAAAGGAACCCTCTTTTTTTTTTTTAAGTGGGAGTGGGCTACAAGTTCACCCTGGAGAAGTACTGTAGTCTAAATCAGGATGATTGTGCACTGATCAGCTGTTTTGGAGGCACCCAGTCTTGGCCAGGTGGGCTTGAATTCTTATAGTTGCAAAGGGATCCAAGTGTGTCAGTGTGTTTCCCAAAGTCCTACTGAATACTTATTAAGTATTATTAATACTTATTAAGGGTTATTCAGTGTGATGTTCTCTTGGTTTTTCCTATACTGATTTTTTTTTTCTTTCTAGGAACCTTTTATTTTTCAGATTTCCTTTAGAAGATTACTGGTAGATTTTAAAAATATTTTCCTCTAGTTCTAAGAGATGTATAGATTTATTTTATGATAACTAAAATATAGCTAGATTTATTTTTGGTCACAATTTTCAGATAGTGCAATGATTCTAAAATGTTCTCTCCTTGGCTTATTTTTAAGCTCAAGTATTTTTCCTATGAATGTTCATTTTCCCCCAATTTTTTTTAGGACTTCTAATTTTGTTTAACTACCTCTCCATGTTTCATGGAGTCATTAGCTTCTCTTTGGTCAATTTCAATTTTCAAGGAGATAATTTCTTTGGTAAACTCTTGTACTTGTTCCATGTTATTAAATATTACTTTGTATATTCCATAGTTTTCATTCTTTTACAATTTTTCCTCTACTACTCTCATTTGAAAATAAATCATTTTAGCTTTTTTTTTTTTTTGCTTTTTGCTGAGGCAATTGGGGTTAAGTGACTTGCCCAGGGTCACACAGCTAGGAAGTATCTGAGACCAGATTTGAACTCAGGTCATCCTGACTTCAGGGCTGGTGCTCTAAGCACTGCACCACCTAGCTGCCCCTCATTTTAGCTTTTTAAAAAACAAAATCTTGCTTTAATTTTTTTTTTTTTAGAAATTCTTAACGGACGTGTCCAAGTTGCATTTTTCTTTGAGGCTTTGCTAAATGTTTGTGTCTTGAGTTTCCTTCTTACCATCCTATCTCTTTACGATGAGGTCCTTTTTGTTTGCTATTCTTCCATCTCCCATTTTCCATCTTGACTTTGAACTTTGTTGATTCTAGATTCTGTTCACTTTTTGGAGGGGTATTCTGGGCTTCTGTTAACTTATATGTTTTTAATGCATGCACAGTTTGGGCTGGAAGGGCCTACAAAGTAATATGACTTCAGCAGAAGTCTACTCACTACAAGTTTCTGCTTCAGATCTGTCAGTTTGTTTCTAGTTGGGAGTTTTAGTATTCTGCAGCTAGAATTGGTTACTATTGTTAGATGAAGAGCCTTAGCAAGTTTAGAGTGTCTGAATTTCAGGCTCCCTTTTAATTGGGGATTCCTGTCTGTGATAGTCAATTGCAATTTTTCTCTCCTGGAATAGAGTCTAGAACTGAGTTGGATCTCTTCCCGGGATCAGAACCATATAGCTGCTATTTATTTAAGGAACTTGCTCCTTATTCAGTACAAAGCTAAGGCCCACACTCCCAACTACTCTTCTCCATTTTAATCTGTGACATGGAACTGGGTAGTGTGTGATAGTTGCCAAATACCATATACTAATTCAGGGATGCCTTGGGATCTTTCTGTTCCAGTGGTTCCTGCTTCAGTGCCCAGCAATAGCTTTCTTTCATGTAATACTACTGGCCAGACCCCATTCTCAGGGAATGTAGACCTTTTTGTTTACCTCACTAAGCTGCCCTGGCCTGAAAACTAACTGGAATTTTATTAATCAGAATTATATCTGGTACGTTTCCTAGATATTTGTGGAAGAATATTGTTGAGACAATTAAATTATTCTGCTTCTTATTCTGTCTTTTTTACCCTACCTTCCCATCTCCACTCCCAATTTTTATTCTTTATTTCCTGGCTCTTCAATGCTTACAAACATGTTCTATTCTCTCCCATTCTTTAAGAAAATAAAATTTAAAAAAAAAACTGACTTTCATTCATTTGATTCTACTAGCCCTATCTCCCATCTCTTTCATAGTAAAATTCCTAGAATTCAATGCTTACATAATCATGTAAGCATTGTATAACCTATGTCAAATTGCTTGCCCTCTTGAGGAGGGGAGTGGGAAGGAAGGGAGAAAAATTTAAAACTTAAAATCTTATAAAAACAAATGGAAATTATCTTTACATATGATTGGGGAAAATGAAATACTATTTACACAAGAAAGAAAATACTGTAAGCTAAGAATCAGGTGTTAGGGGCAGAGATTACAATTTCCAATAAATAAAATTATTTTTAGTTATTAAATGAAACATCTAAAATATATAGAAAAAAACATTGTTTAACTCCACTCTCATTTATAACTAATTTCTTAATATTCTACAGTTTATCTTCTTTCTTGCCACTCAAAAAAACCCCAAAATCCCCAAACAATAGTCTTAATCTTGTTAAGACTACTGATGGCATCATGATAGATTATATTCAATTGTCTTTTCTTCAGATATTCATTATTTTTGAACCTCTGTAAATGTTGACTATTGACTACCTAATCCTTGAATAGTCTACCCTCCCTGTTTCCCTGGATTTCTCAAATTCTACTTGAACTTGATTCTTCTATTGGTTTCATCATTCCTCATGATAACATTTATTTCCTTAGTCCCTTCCACAAAGATTACAAATACTCTTCCTATATCTATAAGAACTAAATATAATATTGTGAGAGGGTATTTGAAAGGACAATAGTGATTATCTTTCTGAAGTATTTTTTTCTATGGACTCCAGAGGTGTGTGAGTATGAGTGTGGAAACAATGGGACTGACTCAGGCTGGCACCCTATTATTGTAAGGTAAGTGTTGGGACAAAACTAAGTTGTCTAGTCATTCAACAAAAGGATCTAGAACAATATAGTACGGCTATATCATAACTATCTAGTTTCCCATATACCCTTCAAGGCTGAATGTGGTGTTTATTTCCTGAGCCACTTATTTTTAACTTTTTTCTTTGGGGGGGGGGCAAGAATAGGATTCTTCAGAAATTTTAATAAGTATCTTTAATGAACTAAATGGTTTAATTTTGATAGACAAGTTAGAAAGGACAAGGAGGAGGCTATTGCAGTAGCCTAAGCAGACAAATGAAATAAAGAGATAGTTGAGACCTAGTAACTAAGTGAAGGGAATTGGGAGTTAATGATGAGGCTGAATCGGCTTAGATTTCTTAACTTATTCTCCTACTTGCATTATAGAGCTGAACCAAGAAGGTATTCTTAATCTCACAGGAGATACTATCTCTAGTCTTTGTACAGGATTTTTCCCATGCCCAGAATATCCTCTCTATTCACATCAGCCTCTTAGGAAAAAAAAATCCCTACTCTCCTTCAAAACTCTGTAGGCCTATTTTCTACTTGAAGTCTTTGCTGATTTCATATAGCTACTCTAATCTTCATTTCCATTTGTAATTTCTTTCTATGTATTTGATATTGATTTATATTTATATATCATTTTCCCTTTAGAGTATAAGCTCCTTGAGGGAACTTTCTAAATGATAGTGTTATCTGGAACATGGCAAATGCTTAATAAATGACAGTTGACTGACTGATTAGGTGATAAGGATTGCAGTGTCTTCCATGGAAGTGGAAATTAGGATGAAGGCTAGTTTGGGACTGGGAGATATGAGTTCCATTTTGAATGTTAAGTTTGAAAGTTGTGGGTCTTCTAAGTATTGATTACTAGGTAGTTAGCACTAAAAACAATAGTTTTCCTTCTTCCAATTGGGGAAAAAAAATCACAAATTGCGCAAAAGCTTTATGTAGCAGTTTTATTGAAATGAGAATTTTGATAAAAGTCAACAAGGATAATTAATATGTTGAATTCGATTAATTTTGATAGACTATAATTATGTCACATCTTCCAATATAAATGGCTTCCTCTTTATGCATCCTTTCTTCACCACAGTTTCTTAGGATGAGATTCTCTGGGAACTATCAGATTCTTTAGTTCTTCCAAAGTGATAGTGAAAATTATTTCTGATGAGCATCTTTCTCAGCTATAGGATAAGGAGGTGGGAATCTTACTTACCTATTTGAGGGGAGAGGATAGGCATGAAGCTAGAGGAACGTTCCTACCACCCATTTTCATTTTCTCATTCAGGCTCATGGCTTCAAAAGAAATGGTTTCAGATCCCCAGGATGTACTTACCAGTGCCATTTGTCAGGTCTGTCTCACAGACCCAGAAACTAAAGCCTGTGGACACAGTTCTTTCCAATCCTGTCTTAGCAGTGGGAATGAAGTTTCCATGTCTTTATCATGCTCTGAATGCCCAGAAATATCACAGTCACAAGCTTTTAAAGATATTCCAAGAAAAAGCAATATGGCTGTCATCGTCACACAACATGAGCAATATCCTAAGGAACCCAGCAACTGTGAAAAACATCAGGAGGTCCAGAAGTTCTTCTGTATGAATGACCAGGTCTTCCTCTGTATGTCCTGTTCAAAATCCCAGGAGCATGAAACTCATGAAGTTTGTCTTCTGGAAGAGGCTGCTGAGGACTACAGGGTAAGAACATGGGGCAAATGGCAATTCTCCAGAGATCTTCATAATTTGATAGGACTTTCCTCATTGTCATTTTGACTGCTCCCATATTGATCTTTGAAAATAAAAAGCTATTTTTTAAAATACATGCAAAGATAAGGCTTTGCAAGGGTGAATGTTAAATTGTGTTCCAAATTTTTCTCCCTCCCTTCCCCCACCCTTTCCCTAGACAGCATTCCAATATATGTTAAAATTGTGCAATTCTTCTATACTTATTTCCACATTTGTCATGCTATACAAGAAAAATCAAATCGAGAGGGGGAGGGAAGGAAAAACGGGCAAACATGATCAGAAACTACTATGTTGTGATCCATAGTCTTTCTTGACGCAGTTAGCTCTTTCCATCACAACTCCATTGAAATTGGTCTAAACTACTTCCTTCTTGAAAAGGACCAAGTCTATCACAGTTGATAACATAATCTTGTTTTACTGTATATAATGTTGTCTTGGTTCTGCTCATTTCATTTAGTATCAGTTCAAAAAAGTCTCTCCAGGCACTTCTGAAATCGGCCTGTTCATTATTTCTTATAGAACAATAATATTCTATTACATTCATGTGCCATAACTTATTCAACCATTCCCCAACTGATGGGCATTAACTCAGTTTCCAGTTTCTTGCCACTACAAAAAGGGCTGCTGCAAACATTTTTGCATATGTGTGTCCTTTTCCTTTTACAATGATCTCTTTGGGATATAGATCCCAGTAGAGAGCACAGTTTGATAGCCCTTTAGGGCTATCAACTCCACCAACAATGTACTAGTATCCCAGTTTTTTCATATTGCCTTCAATATTTGTCATCTTTTCCTGTCATATTGGTCAATCTGAGAAGTATGTAATGGTAGTTCATTGTTGTCTGAATTTGCATTTCTCTAGTCAATAGTGATTTAGAGCATTTTTTCATATGACTAGGAAGGATTTTAATTCATCTGAAAATTGTGTTCATATCCTTTGACCATTTAGCAATTGGAGAATGGCTTGTATTATAAATTAGAGTCAATTCTCTATAATTTAGAAATGAGCCCTTTTTTTAAATCAGAATCCTTGTATGTAAATTTTCCCCCAATTTTCTGTTTCCCTCCTAATCTCTCCATATTAATTTTTATCCTGGAAGCCTCTCTAAATCAAATGATGTCTTTGCTAGCTTCTCCAGACTTCTACACATCCTTGCTAGTTTTCCAGGCATTCTGGATATCTTAGCTCTTTTCCCTTCTTGGAATTTTTAACCTTCCTACCATAATAATTGTATTCCCTTCTCCTACAGAAAAGACTACAAGACAATCTGAAACTTCTAGATGAAAATTTAAAAGATGTCAAGAAGCTAATACTTGAGGAGAAAGAGGTCCCTCGAACCTGGGCTGTAGTGTGGACAGTAAGTATATCTGACTGTCTTCTTTAATAACTTTCTTATCTCTGACCTTTATAACCCTATCAAATAGATGAGGAAACTGGGGCACAAAAGAACTAAGTTACTTCTCCACATTCTGGGTTGTGATTATAGAAAACTATAATCAAACCCAAGTCTTAAGTGATTCCAAATCCTGTATTTTGTGTTGAGCTATCTCTGAAACTGGTTTTTATTTATGTTGTTCCTCCTGGCTACCAAACTTTATTTTCCTCCTTTAGACCTTCAACTTATAAAAGCACAGCAAAGTAGAGATCAAGTTTAGCAGAGTTCTACAGTCAGAATCCCAGAATTTGAGTGTCAAGGGACTTCAGTATTCTTTTTGTCCAATCTATAACTGAAAATGATTCCAACTATTGCATAATTTGACAAGGGGTCATCTAGTTTCTACTTGAAGACATCCGGAAAAAGAATCCTCTTCCTTTCAAGGTAGTCCATTATAAGAATGAACTTTAAGAAGTTTTGCCTGCTTTTGCAACTTCTGCCCCCTTGTTCATGATTCATGATTCTGCCAATAGTGTTGGACCAAACAAAACTAATTTCTTTCCTATGACACTTTCATATTTTGGGTTTTTTTCAACTTAAATTAAGTTTCTTTCTTTTTCTTTTCTTTCTTTCTTTCCTTTTTTTTTTTTTTTTTTTGCAATTAAATGTTCTTTGAACATTAATCTGTGTACTAGCTGTCTTCTGTTCTTCTGGCTAATCAATCGGCCCCTGTTCCTTCAGCCAGTACTCGTGATTTGGATTTAGAGACCTAAAGCATTTTGAATGCCTTCATTTGAATTCCCTCTAGTTTATTAATGACACTTAAAACTAAATAAGATGCTCTAGAAAAGGGCTGAGGACAGAACATAATGCCCCCTTTCCTGGAAGCCCTGTCTCTTTTAAGGTATCCCAATATTGCATTATGTTATTTTTTGGTTTTTTGATTGCTATATCACTTTTAATTATGATCTTGCCGTCCGCTAAAATTTCCAGATATTTTTCAAATGAAGTCCTGTCTCATCTTTCCTCCCTGGATACTAATTCTTTTGTACTAATTATTCTTTTGTACACAACTGTAATGACTTTATTTGTTCATATAAATTTCATCTTATCAGATTCAGGCTACCAAGATCTTTGACTCTTGACTTTTCATTGTATTACCTTTCCCTACATTTTTGTTTCACTTGCATGTGTGGCTCATATCACCTTTATCAAGGTCTTGGATTAAGTTATAATTAACCCAGTCCCAAGCATAGAAAGGTCCATGGATCCTCTATTAGGACCCTTCAACCAAACTGACAATAAAACATCAAAAATTACTTTACAATCCTGCTAATCAACTACTTCTGATTCCATCTAATTTCAACTTCACATCTTTTCATTTTTTTCACAAGAATAATAGGAAAACTTGATCAAATGCTTTACTAAAATCTAGGTACTCTTCCCCCCTATATAATACTCATATAGCAGCTTAGAAAAGATGTCAAATAGGACAATAGGGTAAATTGCCATGCCTTATTCCTGTTTTTCTAATCGGCCAAAGATTTCTTAAGCAATTACTATTTTGATGGGACAAGCACTTTTAAACATGTATTAATGCCTCATTGTACAAAATAACAGATACAAGTACAAAGTCCCTTCTTCCAAGAAATTTATAGTCTAATGGTGGAAGACAGTCCTAAAGGGTACTAAAAAGGGGGTGAAAATTGAATTGAGAATGGCTGATAAATTCTCAGAAGCTTCCAAATAAATCTGTAGTGACAATAGGAAAAGAGATTTTACTTTAAAAAAGCTACCCTCCTATATTTATCTACCTCATAACATTGAGGGGGGAGGGGAAGAGAAGATAAAACAAAATGCTCATTTCAAGTCAACCCAAACACATCCCAATATTGATCCTGTTCAAAAGTAACTTATTCTGCATATTTAGTTGGTATCATCAGGATGTGGATAGAATTCTTTATCATTAATCTTTTAAACTCATGATTGATCATTGTGCTGATCGGAGTTTCTTTCCAAATTGTGTATTTTTATAATATTCTTGTGCTATGCATTGCTCTGATTCTGCTCATTTCATTTTATCTGTTCAGTGTCCTAAGATTTCTCTAAAACCATTGCTTTGATTTTTTTTTAAAAGAATAATATCTATTATATTCACATACCATAATTGGCCAGTCATTCTCTAATGACCTTCCTTTCTTTTCATTTCAATTCTTTGGTGCTATAAAAAGAACTGAGAAACATTTTGAACCATTTGGGTAATTTTACTCTTTGATCTGTTTAAGATATAGGCCTAATAATGGTATTGTGGGCCAAATGTTATATAAACAGTTTATCCGTTTTTAGAGGGGCATAATTATAAATTATTTTATGGAATAAATGAAGCTATTTAAAACTCACCAACAGTACATTAAGATGCCTGTTTTCCCAAAGTTTCCCCAATATCTCTGTTAGGGAGGTATGAAAGAGCCTAAGTAAGTTGCTTCAATTTACATCTCTTTAGTTAAATGATTTAGAATTTTTTTTCTTGTGGCTATTGATTGCTTCCCTTTAGAACTACCTGTTCATATTTTTTCCCATTTACTCATTGGGGAAACAACTCATTCTTATAAACTTGAGCCAAGTCCTTATATCTTGAACATGTCTTTTTTTTTTTCTAAAAACTTGCTACTAAGATTTTTTCCTCTAGTTTCTTATTTTTCTTCTAATTTAATACCAATTTTGAGTATGTAAAATTATGTTCAGTGATCATTTCTATTCCTTGCTTGGTAGTGAACTTTTTCTCTTACCATAAATCTGATAAATAAATGAGGATCATAAAAGAAACTGTCATCTAGTGTATCTTAGTTCATGGCTTAAAGATTCATCTAACCCCAATGTTTGCTAGATTATTTTCCACTTCAAACATATTTTAAGGATTCTTCCTAGAATTATCAAAGAAATTGGAATCAAACACTGACCAATTTGCAGACTCTATTTATCCTTCAATATTCCACAACTATGTATTCTTCAACTATAACCTTGATATCATCTTGAACTATCATCTTGAGTTGGCTAATGCCAACCTATTGGCTATATTTACTGTATCATTTCCAGCATAGATATAATTCTCTTTGATGGAGAAAACAGAAGCAAAATAAGAAATAATGAATTGTACTTTCCTTTCTTTCCTTTTGCTTGAAAATCTTTTTCACACCAAGCAAAAGCCCTTCCCTCATGACCTTGTTTATAGCTTTTTATGTATATCTTTTCCCCCATTTATAATATAAGTTGGACAGTGAAATTTTAAATCATTTATGTTGTTCTCTATCCTAGACAATTCCCCCTTTTCCTGTTCACTGGAATTATTTTTTTCACTGATTCCAGAATTTCATTTATGCTAGGAGACAGGTAACATCTTACAGATGCAAATCAAAGATTCAAGGACTCAAATTAATGTTTTCTAAATCTTCATTAGTATAGTGATCGTTCCAGTAAATGTCACATGAGCCAGGCCAAAGTGAGGTTTGATCAAAGTCAGTTTTTTTATATATAAAAAAAAACATCTGATGAGCATGTCCTACTATAGGAACAAGTGGATATGTCAAAAGAAATACTTGAGGAAAAATTTCAGGAAATAAGTGAATTTCTGAGTGATGAAGAAGAAGATGTACATAGCCTTGTGGAACTGGATGAAGAAGAAGATGAGATGTTCCAGAAACTGAAAGTTCATGAGGCCCAGGAAGAAATAAAAAACATCCAGAAAAAGGAAAGGAGCAGACTCCAACTGTCCCAACATAGCAAAAAACTACGGGAGATGGTGACAGAATTGGAAGAAAAGTTTCACATGTCAGATGGGAACCTGCTTCAGGTAATAAAAATATCTGCTCTTGTGGGGCAGGTATATTGAACTCTAGACAAAGTTATCTAATCTATAACAAAGTATTTTGTCTCCTCAATTTATCTATATGGACCTTGTTTCTACTTGGTCCTTGTAATGCTAACCTTTGACTCGCCCTTACTCTCCCTTTCTATCCACCCCCTTATCCATAGTGTCCAAGTCTTTGTTGAATCAATTCATGCCATATACCAATTTACAGTTTTTTCTCATTTTCTCTCCTAGGACATAGGAAACACTTTGAGCAGGTATGCAAACATTATGAACAAAGATAATAAGTGAGTAGTTGGGGATGGAGGACAAAGTTTAGAGGAAGGCAAAACATTGGCTATATTTAAAACGGGGTAAAAAAAGTCCTTGATGCCAAAGAGGATGCAAAAGCTGGTGAACAGAAATTGTAACGGAGTCTCTTTTCTTTAGGAGTGAGTTTTTGCTGCTGCAAAAACCAGAACCTTTCACCCCAAAACTGAGCGATTCTTATTGTGTGGATTTAAGCAAGTTTCTCAGGAAATTTCAAGGTAAGGTCCAACTCTTTGACTGAGTCTAGGTTTGAATTTCCTTCAGAAAGATAAATAATATACCTTTTGGATCTCTTAATTGTTAGAAATATATTGCCATACACATTAGGATATAAGTTGCAGAATAGTTGCCATTCTACATTTGTTGCCTCTGCTAGAAGGCACAATCATGTAATCAAGGTGTAATCACATGTAATCAAGGTGTCCAAAATGATGATAAAAATCACATTAATAATGTCATTTGGACCATTGCCCAGATGTACAGTATATGAATGGGATGCAAACCCTGAAGTAAGAGTAAGAAATCAGTGAGAAGCAGGGGGGAAAAGTTTCACTGGGAGCTTTATCTCTTGTAGTGGTGATGGTATGATTTGACTTAGAAGGGAGAGCAGGGACTGTAAGAACCCATAAAGATCTACTTCATTATTGAGCTGGAGGTAAAGTGAGGGAGGAAAAGAAGGGAAAGGCATTTTTAAATATCTGCTATGTCATGTTTTATGCAAGGCACTTTACAAATATCTCGTTTGATTTTTTCAACAACCCTGTGAGGTAAGAACTATTATCCCCTTTTACAAATGAGGAGACTGAGATGGACAGGATTTGACTTTCACAGGCTCTGATCTCATGAACTGATCTCAGATACTTATCAGCTGTGTGAGCCTGAGATCCAAATCTGATCTCAGATTTGAACTTCAAGATCCCTAACTTTAAGTCTAAGATGACTTTTGGAAATGAAACCAACATTTAGCACTTTACATTTGGCTTTTTATTACAGCTCAACAGATAGCTTCCCTTTTTGTGTTGTCGGGTTAGAAATTCCTTTGACAAAGGAATAGAACAAGATCTCCCAGATTTGGGGAGGTTGTTCACAAAAAAAAAAAAAGAAAAAAAAAAGAAAGAAAGAAATAGACAACAGGTGTAAGACCCTTAGTGTATTAAAGAGCTCTTCCAATTAAGAGACAAACATTTTTTTTCTTATGGAATTGATTTGTAGAAGGAAGGATTTGTGGAGTTTGGGGGAAGTGTTAGGGGAATGGGAATCACAGTTGACTAGTAGATATAGAGAAGATTAAAAATCTGACTTCTCTACTATTTTTAGATGAAGCTCTTATTATTTGCCTAGTAGAATTTTGATTTTAATCTGATGTTTGTCCAAAGTATATACCTATACCCCAAAAACCAAGGGAATCAAGTGTTAAAAAAAAAAGACTATTGGCAACAAAGATGGAACTGAAATGTATGCGAAAGTCATGGTTCATAGTTTGAAAGAATTCAGAGAATCTCTCATAGTCACAAAATAGTTTATATCATAGCTGAGTCTCTAAGACACTAGAAATCAGAGTTTGGGGTGAGTTTTATATATTAGAAATTTGGGGTTTCATTCAGTCTAAGCTAACAGCTAACAAGGTTGCAAATTTTAAGAGAAAGATAAGGTACCGAGAAATTTCATAATTAAGGAAAGGAGAAAAGAACTTTTACAAAAAGACAAATCAGCAAATTAGGATGGTGTTTTTATAGGAAACCAATAAGGAACAGCAGATGAGATTTTATTGTTCCACATTCCTTAGCTAGATATGCAGTTTTGCATAGACCCTAGACTCTGACCCTTAAGAACTGCTAGTCTACTCAAATAAGTATAGAGTGAAGTCAAGTAAAAGGAAAACTTTTCAAGTAGTTACCTGAAAATCAGGATTACCTGACTTTCCTACTTACAGCATATTCTTTTCTCATTGCTCTTGTTCTCTGCATCCCACATTTCCCTGGTACTATAGTCCAGGACAGTAGAATATCTATTTCTCCCTGTTATTCAAGATACCAGAATACTATTCATAGGGTTGATGTCTATTTCCTGCTTGCACTCATTTTGGATTGACTTTTTTACCACGTTCCATGGAATCTCATTCAGCAATATTTAATTGGCTTTGGTCCTCACACATCACCAGTATCCCCTAGCCTTTCTTGTTAAGGAGGAGGCACAGAATAGACATGTCCCTGTTTCCTACGTGGTTGCACTTCATTTTGGACTTTTTTTTGATTTCTCCACAATGCACCTTTTTATGGGCACCTTCCCAAACTACCTCTACCTTCTGAACTTTCTGTTGTGTTATCTTTTCACCCACAAGATGGATAACCTCCTTGAGGGTGACAGGGATTGTTTTTTTTTTTTTTTCTTAATTGTATCTTCACTGCTTAGCATAGTTCCTGACACTTGCAGGGCACTTAATGTTTATTTGGTACTTTCTTTTCTCTGCAGAATCTCGACTGCTGGCATGTCACTATCCATATGAATTATCTGATGATAGGAAGAGGACTTTCACATTTGCTGATCTCTCTTCAGGACAGACATATGTTGTTTATACCTCTGGAAGTATCCACTACATGAATGGGAGAGAATTATCTATTACACCATTGGACATAGATAACATTTCCAAAGAAGAACAAGCACAACCCATCTTTGCGTGCTACTGTTTGCCTATTGAAAAGAACATCCAATTTGTTAGACTTTCTTCCTGAGTCTAAAGAGAACGTCATCAGGTACAGGCATGCCTGAAGACATCAAAGATGAAACTATCATCTTATGTACATAAGAGGAGTCTAGTTGAAGGAGAATATTGGAAGCTGTTTTTACCTTTCCACGTTAAGATAATTGTTTTTTTCTGTGGAATTGTAAATGTAGTAGCATCTTTCATCATCTACTGTTTAGTTATGTATATAATGGTTTTGGAAAATTAGCTGTAATGGTTGCTTTCCCCTCCTTTCCTTCCCCCTGCCCAATCTCTGATATTTCTACCAAGGTTACCATCAATGGGAAAATGTTACTCTTGGAATGAAAATTTGTTGTTAAAATCCTAAATATCAAATACCTACTACTTGTGACCATTAGCAGAAACACACGCACACATTCGTCTGTAAAACCTATCACATTATATATTTATGAATGTGTGTATGTATGTGTATATATCTATCTATATAACATGTATATACATACATGCATATACCCACCCACACATATTCACAGATATAGATATATAGGAAATAGTCCACTAAATTTGTTTAACTTTTTTTGACTCTACTATAAAACCCTATCCAGTGTTTCTTGGCTGGGGGGGGGGGGGAATAAATGAGGACAGACCAATCTAATTGTTCTGATTTTATTGCACTTTGGAATTTAAGCATTGCATGTGTTTTCATTTTCTTTATATCAACTCTAAGATGGGAGGACCAAAAAGTTGTTTGGTAGAAACTAGGTTTAAGCCAATTTCTTATACCACATGCCACGACATCTCTTAATTGATAGAATTGTAATTTAAAACTTTTTCAGTTTTCCTAGAAATATTTAGCAAAATTTCTGCCTTAACTCTGTTTCCATTGGTGGATTTGAGTACAAAAGGGTGTGGGGTTTTGTTTGTTCGTTTTTTGTTTTTTTTTTTGAAAAGGATCAAAAGTAGAAACTAAAACCATAATAGAATACATTTTTTTTTGTTTTATTAAACTCTTTATTCTCCATATCCTAAAACATTTGGTTAAATATCCTATGCTAATCAGAAAGGATTGCAATAGCTAATTGGGAGGATCACTTTCATTCTGAAATGTCCTAGTAAATATTTTTCCATCACTTTCCAAACTCTAGACAATCAACAAAACAGTTAAGTTTTGAATTGTAGTATTTGTAGAATTGATACAACCACCCAGAATCGGTTCTCAACATTGGAGCTATCTCTAGAATATTTCTGCTTAATATTCTTGTGGATAGGACTCTAGAGAAGATAGTGGGCTCTCCTATGTGTCTGATCCCTCCTTAGCCTCTTTTGCTTGATCTTCATCTAGATCATGCTGGCTTGTCCCTCTAGGATATATCCTAGACTCAAGGATACTGGACCTTCTCTTCTTACTGAATTAGAGGCAAAAGAACCTGATAAAAATTAGATTAGTACAGGTTAGTGTAATGGATAGATCGCCAGCCCTGAAATCAGGAGGACCTGAGTTCAAATCTGACCTCAGACACATAACACTTCCTAACTGACCCTGGGGAAGTCACTTAACCCCGAATGCCTCAAAAAAAAAAAAAAGTACAAAAATCCCATAAAGCAAGCTAATATCCTCCATGGAAACTGGTCTATGGAAAGAAGCCGGGATGGCCATCTCTACCTTCCTCTTATGATTTGATCTCTCTGATCCTGGGCTTCTAAATTTACAAAATGAGGATATCTCTCTAGATGTCAATGGTGGTCACAATGTTAATCTTTAAGTGGATGAACTAGCCTTCTGACATTTGTCTATCCGGGTAATAGTCTTAAATTAGTCCTAAGAGTTATGGTGGATTACTTTCTTTTGCCTCCCAGGTTGGATTAAAATGCCTGGTTTGAGGATTTCTAGAAACTTGGTATACAGGAAGACAATACGAAGATTTTATTATTTAGTACAAGAGCAAACAAAAGCATATGGGTATGCTCTGGTAATATAAACAGAGGGAAGTTTGTCCTCACATGCAAGAATCTCACCCCAGCTTTAGGTAAGGGAGAATGTGTTAGAACATATTCAAAGTTGGATTTCAGAGAGGCTTGAGGACAGGTAATGGGTGCCAGATACACAAAAAAGGGCATTCCTAATCAGACCTAGATGAGAAGGAAAAGTATTTGGGGGGAGGGGTGGTGGTGGTGGTGGTGGTGGTGAGAATCAGAGACCAAGCTTGGATGAAACTGTTGGGGTAATAAACTGATGGAAGGATCTTATGTTGCCTAATGCATCTGACATAGAATGACTCAAGGTCCTTTCATCAGTTAGAGTTCATCCAATCAAAAAGCTGCAAGCCATATCACCTGAGAGTTTAGTGAAAAAATAAATTGTTCATTTTGCCTATATTGTTTCAAATGCTTTAGGATCACTTAGCCTAAGTAACTCCATATTAGAATCCTATTGTAAACATAGTATCAAATAGCACCAAGCACTGTAACAATTTAAATTTATAATTATCTCATGTGTGATACAAATTTAATGAAATATCATTAGGACATCAAAAAGGACAATATAAGCAGTTTAGAGGAAACTGGGAAGATATCCATGAACTGATATCTATGCACAGCCAAGGAGCAGAACTAGGAAAATAATTTAACAACATTGTAGATGAAAATAAACAACTTTGAAAAACTTTAGAAGTCTAATTCCTGCAATGATCAACCACATCTATAGAAGATAAGATGAAACATGGCACTCATCTATTATCAGAGTTGTGAGGAATTTAAAATTCAGTTTTATTGCTGTTTAATCATTTTTTTTAGTCATGTCAGATTTTTCCTGACCCCATTTGGAGTTTTCTGATTTTTTTCCCCCAGCTCATTATAAAAGTGAGGAAATTAAGAAAAATAGGATTAGATGATTTGCCCAGAGTCACAGAAAGTATTTGAAACCAGATTTAAACTTGAGTGGATGAGTTTTCCTGATTTCAGTTCCAGCCCTCTATCCACTGTGCCACCTAGCTATTAGATGCTAAACTGGTTAGACTTTTCCTTCTTTAACTCCTTATTATAGGTGAAGAATTGAGACAAATGGAGTTAAATAACTTACCCAGACCAGATTTAAACTCATGAAGTTGAGACTTTCCGATTTCAAGTGAACATTGTACTACTTAGCTGCCCTGAAATGCAGAGAAGCAAATTTTCAGGCATAGACTATGAGAATTTGTGTGGCTGTAAT
>JAJPUD010004725.1:17247-121301 GCA_023553655.1 Myrmecobius fasciatus | reverse complement strand
TCTGAAAATTGTCTGTTCATATCTTTTGACCATTTGTCAATTGGAGAATGGCTTGAATTCTTATATATTTGAGTCAATTCTCGATATATTTTAGAAATGAGGCCTTTATCAGAACCTTTGGATGTAAAAATATTTTCCCAGTTTACTGCTACCCTTCTAATCTTGTCTGCATTCATTTTGTTTGTACAAAAACTTTTTAACTTGATATAGTCAAACTTATCTATTTTGTGATTAATGATGACCTCTAGTTCTTTTTTGGTCACAAATTCCTTCCCCCTCCACAGGTGAAGACTAATTTAGCAGTGTTATTGCTTCCTCCTAGATTTTCGGTCTGTGAATGATTTTATTCTCACCTCTACTTAGGAGCAATTACTAAGGCCTGGGTTCAAGTGAAAATCAGAACTAATTCACACCTTGAAAATAAGAGGGCTTCAGGATTCTGGAGATATATAAAAGGATTGCAATATAGCAGATGAAGAGATCTCCTGTGTGTACTTTGAGCAGAGAAAAAAGAGAGTTGTAAAGCTGAAGAAAACATCTCAGAAGGAACAACGGTAAGTTTCCCAGTGAGGATAAATTATTTGATTGTCGGGCATATGAGTACTGAGCCCTGAGTCATGGAGTGAAGAGAGACAAAGGGGCATGTTCCCCCATGATGAATTAAAAACAAACCAACCAACTTTAGTATTTTATCTGAAATCAGCAAAGAGAGAAGAGAAATAGAATGCATGTTGATGGGTGAGGAAATAACAACACAGATCAAATGGAGAAATGAATCTGGCTGAGCCAAAAGTGGGGATAAGAGGCAGAGAGGATTGATAACTTCCTTCATTCATCTAATTCTTCCAAATTCCTCTCTTTGTGAATTTTGCAAATGCTCCTAAAGGTACCAATTTTTATATGATAGAATACTCCAAATCCCTAATGGTAAGAACAATTCAAATGCTTGACCTCATGCTTCCATATGAGTAATAAGAAGAAATGGACAGTGCTGAAGGGGCTGGGAGAAGACAGGTACTCTAAAGCATTATTGCTGTAGCAACACTGAATTGGGTCACTCAGGCTGGGTAGAAATGTGCAATTATCCAAAGCTGTCTAGACTTCCTATATTTTGACCCCGAGATCTTAGTCATATATGTCAAGGAGATTAAAAAATATATTACCATATATATATATATATGTATATACATACATATATATATGTATGTATGTATAAATTCATCACAGCTCTTTTTCCTGGTGGCAAAGAATTTCAAAATTTGGATTTAGATTTGGATTTGGAGATTACCTGATAAACTGTTTCAATTGAAGAGTATTGGACAATATTGTTACATCAGAAAAACAAGGAAGGCTCTGATGAAGACTAAAATAAACACACATATATATATAAACAGACCACAACCACATACATGCAAAGAATTAAATAAAACTAATTATAATGACTAATCTTGACGCTTTAAAAAAAAGTTAAGAAAATATGCCTCCATTTCTTTATAAGACATATTTCATGTGGTATTTGGCTTAGGAGAACTATGATTTTGTAGTTCAGCCATTATTGTAAGTGAATGTAAGCCATTATTCCCACTTCTGATATGAAGGAGTAGAGAATTACCCCAAATGACTGAAGAATGAAAGTGAAGAGCATAAAATTTTTTTTTAAGATATTGAAGGGTGGGGAGAGAGGAAGAGAAAAGAGACAGGGAGACACAGTTATTGATAGGATCAGAATTGAAATTATCAACAAAAGTTGGAGAAAAGAACAAAAAGAACAGCAAATTTCATCTAAGAGTATGAATTTAATTGAGAACAGTGTTTCAATGGAGTTATGTTAGCTGATCTAGAGAAGTTTAGGAGGTCAGAAAGAAATCACAATGTTTACCTATTTCTCACCTTAGTTTCCTCAATTGTATAATGTGAAAATTTCAGTCTTTTCTTCTTATCCATTGGATTAAAAAAAACAATTATATGAAATGATAAAGCTGATGGATTAGAAGGGGTATTTGACACTTTTGTCCCCTCATTCAGTTACTGATCCTTCCCATTCTTTTTTCTCAGAAACATGGCCTCTGCCTCAGAACTGATTCAAGACCTCCAGGAAGAGCTCATGTGCTCCATATGCAGGGAATACTTCACAAACCCAGTGACCATTGAGTGTGGCCACAATTTTTGCCATAGCTGCCTCAGTAGCAGCTGGCAGCAAGGTTCAACTCCTTTCTCTTGTCCAGAATGCAGGAGTGTCTCCCAGCAGCAGGATTTCCAAGTCAATGTGCAACTTGATAAACTGGTAGCCTTTGCCAAAGAACTAAGATTCCATTATTTGCAGTACCCTGATGGACATGGCAAGTGTGAGGTACATCAGAAATTGGAGAAGCTATTCTGTGAAGATGATCAGAGCCCAATCTGTTTGTCCTGTTGTCAATCTCAGGAGCATGAGGCTCACAAACTCTTTTGCATAGATGAAGCTGCTGAGGACTTCAGGGTGAGTAATGTACATTCATTCCATCTACATGTTCATTTTGAATTTTCACAGTAGCCTTCAAAGTTCATCCTAGAAAAAGATGTAGTGTTTTCACAAGCTAGCTGCTGTACTCTAAGTACTCAAAAATTTTCTTGGTTAATTGAAGTATACTGTGTTTTCTGGACTCAACTTGAGTCTTTCCTTATGGACTGAGAATGTGTCTCTCCTAATGTTCAAAAACTTATTTTTGTTTTGGTTGTATTGTCTCTTTATTTTAGGCTCTGGAAGAGCCTCTGTTCATTACAGAGAATGGATTCTGAGATTGTCAGGGCCATCTTCATCTGATATAATAATTAGTATCACCATTTCTTCATCTACTACAAGAGAGGGCTAATCCAGTTAACTAATGGTTTTCTTCTTTTGTTACTAGAATGTTATCTCCTCTTAGGGGTTGGGGGGGGGAAGGAGGAGAAAGAAAGAATACTATTATCTCAGAATTAATCTTTCTGAAAGACTTGGATGCTAAACCATTGCCCGCATATACCACGGGCTCCTACTTTTAACTTTTGCCTGTAGCTTCAAAACTAAGAGCATTATTGCTTTATTATTAATTGATCTCTTAGCCATTTGTACAAAGAATAGTCTTGGATATTTAGAACTAAACTCCTGAGGGTTATAAAAACTTATGTTTTCTTTCTTTTTAAATATATATGATTTATAAATTTGTAGAAGAAACTCCATGAAACTGAAACTACTTTGTGGAGGGAATTTAAAAGCATTGTTCGACAAGTGGCCAATGAGAATGCTAAACTTGCATTCATAGAGGCAAGTATCTATATTTTGATCCTTCAATATTTAAAATTTATGTTCTGACAAATTATCACCCTTTGCAGATGACATGATAGTATAATTAGAGAACCCTAGAGACTCAACTAAAAAACTACTAGAAACAATTCACAACTTCAGCAAAGTTGCAGGACACAAAATAAATTCATACAAATCATCAGCATTTTTATATATTGCCACCAAAGTTCAGCAAGAAGAGATACAAAAAAAATTCCATTTAAAATAACTGTCTATAGGATAAAATATTTAGGAATCTATTTGCCAAGGGAAAGTCGGAAACTATACGAACAAAGCTACAAAACAGTTTCCACATAAATAAAGTCAGAAGTAATCAGTTGGAAAAATATCAAGTGCTCATGGGTAGGCTGAGCGAATATAATAAAAATTACAGTACTACCTAAATTAATTTGCTTATTCAGTGCCATACCAATCAAACTCCCAAGAAATTATTTTTCAGATCGAGAAAAAATAGTAGCAAAGTTCATTTGGAAGAACAAAAGGTCAAGAATTTCAAGGGAATTAATGAAAAAAAAAATGCTGATGAAGGTGACCTAGATGTGCCAGATATAAAACTATATTATAAAGCAGTGGCCATCAAAACAATTTGGTACTGGCTAAGAAATAGAGTAGTTAATCAGTGGCATAGGATAGGACCACAAGACCAAAGAAGCAATAACTACAGCAATCTCATGTTTGACAAACCCAAAG
The DNA here is from genome assembly GCA_023553655.1 of Myrmecobius fasciatus. NCBI lineage: Eukaryota > Metazoa > Chordata > Mammalia > Dasyuromorphia > Myrmecobiidae > Myrmecobius > Myrmecobius fasciatus. Next base: position 117,289 of record JAJPUD010004725.1, on the reverse strand, counting down.
ATCCCAGCTTTTGAGATAAGAACTCGCTATTTCACAAAAACTGCTGGGAAAATTGGAAGCTAGTGTGGAAGAAATTGGGACTTGATCCATACCTAACACCACATACCAAGATAAGATCTAAATGAATTCATGATTTAGACATAAAGAGATATTATAAGCAAATTAGAGGAACATAGGATAAGTTAACCCTCAAAACCGAGAGAAAAGGAAAGAATTGTGTCCAAAAAAAAAAACCAGAATTCTTAACTGAACACCAGATAATTTTTATTATATTAAGTTAAAAAGTTTTTGTACAAACAAAACTAATGCAGACAAGATTAGGAGGGAAGCAATAAATTGGGAAATCATGTTTACATTTAAGGGCTCTGATAAAGGCCTCATTTCTAAAATATATAGAGAATTGGCTCATATTTATGAGAATCTAAGCCACTCTCCAATCGATAAATGTTCAAAGAATATGAACAGACAATTTTCAGGTGAAGAAATTAAAACTATCTCTAGTTACATGAAAAGGTGCTCCAAATCACTATTGATCAGAGAAATGCAAATTAAGACAATTCTGAGATACCACTACACAACCCTCAGATTGGCTAAAATGTCAGGAAAAGATAATGATGAATGTTGGAGGGGATTTGGGAAAACTAGGACACATACATTGCTGGTGGAACTGTGAACGGATCCAACCTTTCTGGAGAGCAATTTGGAATTATGATCAAAAAGTGATCAAACTGTGCATACCCTTTGATCCAGTAGTGTTTCTACTGGGCCTATATCCCAAAGAAAGAGATCGTAAAGGAGGGAAAGAGTTCCACATGTGCAAAAGTGTTTGTGGCAGCCCTTTTTGTAGTAGCTAGAAACTGGAAATTGAAAGGATGCCCATCAATTGGAGAGTGGCTGAATAAATTATGGTATATAAATATTATGGAATATTATTTTTCCATAAGAAATGACCAGCAGGATGATTTCAGAGAGACTTGCATGAACTGATGCTAAGTGAAATGAGCAGAACCAGGAGAACACTATACACAGCAACAAGACTATATGATGATCAATTCTGATGGACATGGTTCTCTTCAACAATGAGATGTTTCAAACCAGTTCCAATTTTTCAGTGATGAAGAAAGCCATATATACCCAGGGAGAGGCCTATGGGATCAGAGTGTGGACAAGAGAGAAATCCATGTTCTGCTGTCACTCCTCAAAGTATCTCTTTGAGAGAGGTAGTAGACATATTGGTCCCCATAAATGAGGATCAGAGGGTCAGAGTGGTTAACTGTTTTTCCTAAAGGCCCATAACTGGTAGCCAGGTTCTTAGATTTCAAATCAATTGCACTTTGTATTGCAGCAAGAAGAGAATAACAGGGAAGGAATGTGGCAGTTTACAACAACAGAAATTGAGACTGTGTGCTTGGAGCACCATGCATAGTATAGTGGGGACAGCTCAGAGAGGGCACTCACTGTCCATGGTCAACTTTAGCCATAGAAACGAACAAAATCAAAATCCAACGAGAACCTGAAAAGTTTCTATTGTCATTTAATTCATGTCACTTCTTGTATTCATAAGATTTAGTTTTTCCTTTATAGGAGGAAAGAGAAATTAAAAAGGAAAACATTTTGTCTGAATTCAAGAAAATTAAACAATTTGTTAATGAGGAGAAGGATGAATATCTATCAAAATTTGAAGCAGAAATAGCAGCCAATGTAGAAGACCTGAGAAAAAGAATTAATGAATTGTTCCTCCAGAGTCAAGAATTAAAGAAGGGATACACAGAGTTAGAGGAGGAGTGTAAGAAACCGGATCTGGATTTGCTCCTGGTAAGACCCCAGAAAATAAGATGAAGAAACACCAAAGAAAGTTAAGAAATGGCAAGATGAACAATCTATAACCCATGTCTCAAACAAAGTGAAGTTGTATAATCCATTATACTTTTGTACTTTTTCTAGTCCTTCAACATATACAGGCTAGTTTCTTTTTTCCCTTTACTATCCTCTTGGGGCAATACATTCAACTCTATGTTGGATTATGTTCTGACTCAAGTAGGGGAGCAAAAAGAACAGTTAGTCTGGAACATTGAGAAGAAAGAAAGTGACGTAAAATTTGGCTGGAATATAGTGGGGGAAAAATAATATAAAATGAACTTACAAAGATGAGTTGGAGTCATGTTATGGAGTTTTAAAGGCCAAACAGAAGGTTATTAAACCTCAATATTTTGAAATAATTTTATTATTGAAATAATGTGGAGCCACTGTAGTTCTAGGCAGATTACATTCACTATATTGAGACAAATTAGGCAGGTCACAAGATGTGAGAAGAGAACTAAGATGTCTATTGGATGAGATAAGATAAGGGGCATATATAAAAAATGTTGCAGAGCTAGAAATTGTCAAAATTCTTTTTATTGTCTGTCTCTTCAAGGCAATGAATATGTGGTCAGTTCCAAAGTCTCATTTTCTTAACTCAAACCTATCCATTATTGTTCTAATCATATATCACTTATTTTCTCTCCTCAGGATTCGGAAGAAGTGTTAAGCAGGTAGGCTTATCTCTTACCTCATTAAGAGGAAATAACATACATTTTTTTTGGCCTAATGGATCTTGACTGGAGCAATGAAGACTGTCATTGGTTTTTTGACAACTGGTGACATAAATTTAACATTGGTCTTCTCTAGGAATGAATCTGTGCTGCAAAAGAAAATAGATACCTTCCAGATATTCATGACTATCCCTTCCATTACTGGTTTTATGAAACGAATTTTCAACTTTAAAGGTGAGTCGGGTGAGGGGAGAGGAGGGAGGGAAGGAGAGATCAATAACAAAGAGCCAGCATATTTCCATATCTTGCTCAATTTTCCTTTGGGTCAGAACCCATTTGGCTTTCACATAATTCTGAAATGTCAAGAAGGAACCTACCTTAGTTATCTTCTAATTCACCTTCATACCTGAACAACAATTCACTCAAGTATTTATCTAACTTTTTTTTTTTTTTGCTTAAAAGATACAGTTAATAGGAACCTGATAATTTCAAATCTAAGCCATTCTTTTTATAATTTTGTTACCATTAAGGTTTTCCTCACAATGAGGCTCATTTTGCTTCTTTATAACTTCTAACCATTTCTCATTGATCTGTCATCAGAGGTCAGAAAAAAATTAATTTTTTTTACATAAAAGTCATTCACAAAGCTGTGTGACCCTAGGCAAGTCACTTAACCCTAATTGCCTCAAGAAAAAAAATCATAACTTAAGACTGCTACCATGTAACTATAAAATTTTTCCCAAATCCTTTCTCCCCAGCTCCTCTAATTTTCCAGATTTCCCAAATCAGAATTTCATACAATCTCTCAGCTACTAGACAAATTAAGAACATCCCCGTTCCTCATGCTATGGAGTTGTACTGACCCTTACAAGTTACTCTTTTGGATATCACTATGATAAAGAGATGGCCATTCCTCCAGTGTAAACATTTGTTTACACCTTATTCTCAGTAAAATAACTACAACATCACAACTTGGATGTTAGCATTGTTAATCTTCCTCTCTCCACAGTGAACATCACTCTGGATTGCAACACAGCTGACCCAGGCATCTTGATATCTGAGGATATGAAAAGTATGAGATATGGAGGTGTCCATGAAGAAGCACCAGACAATAATGGGAGATTAACAGATTTTGCACAAGTCCTTGGTACTCAGTCCTTTGTTTCAGGGAGACATTACTGGGAGGTGCAGGTGCAAAATAACACTATGTGTTGTTTTGGCATCTGTAAAAAATCAAAAGAGTCTCAAGACTTATTTGTTCTTAGAACTGAAGTGAAACCTAATTCCTTCTTATTTTATGCCATGTCCCAACTTAATCTTTGTTCCCAAGTCCATAGCATATATCCCCTGGTCAATATGTGTAACTTAAAGGTTGGCATCTTCCTTGACTATGAATGTGGAGAAATATCATTTTATCATGTGAAAAACAGTTGTCTAATTTATACTTTCCATACCACTTCATTTTCAGGACCCCTCATGCCCTTCTTTAGTCTTTCTAAGAAAGTATTGACAAATGATTATTCTCTCACAATCTGTTCCTAATTGAGAGAAATCAAGGAACACATTTATTATCCAATTAACTTCTGGCATTATCACTCTAATTCCGATATACTGTTACACAAAAATAATTATACTACTTGCCCTGCTGTCAATAACTTTTCCTATTTTATCTGTGTGTGTGTGTGTGTGTGTGTGTGTGTATAATTTTTTTTATCTCAACCCCAATAGAATATAAGCTGTTATGTCAGGGATTGTTTCATTTTGCTCTCTATAACCAACGTCTAGAATGTTAGTGAAGTTTTAATAAAGGCTTGTTGAAACTGGATGAACTTTGTTAATTACTCGTACATAAATATGATGATAGGTATTAAGCGAGGAGGGAACTTGAAGCTAGGGGAATTCCATCTGTCCCATGTAGACCTAGAAAAGTCTACTAGAATAATAATATTTTTAAGTTCTTAATTTTTTAAATTATGGAAAAACATGTATGCTATTGACATCTACTGATTCCTAAGTGGAACTCACAAAAAGTATACTTTTTTCAACTCTGAATGCATTGGGGGGAGAGGGGGAAGTCCATGTTAACGTAAATAACAGACATAAAGACAAATAAAAAATTAATTTAAAATTCAATCTTTACTGACAATGAAGAAGTAAAAATCACAATGGGTAAGAGTTTGTAGTGAATATTCCCCCTAAATAAAGACTAAAATAAGCCTAAAGCAAGAGTGGAGTAAAGAAAAATATCAATCCATAAATTGATTTATTAAAGGAAATGTCAGTGAAATGCCTAGCAAATTTTTTTTGATTAAAAACAAGTCAGTCCTTAAAAGGAAATGTTAATAGGAAAATATACCAAAAGAAAAAAAAAGTAATTTGTTAACTGAAAGAGCAAATTTTAAAATAAGCTACAATTAAATGCAAAAGAAAAGCTCTACCAAGTTTAAAAATGAAACTAAGAATCTTTAAGACTAATTAAATATGCCTATATATAATTTGATCTTAAAAAGAAAAGTGAGGGGAGAGCTAGGTGGTGCAGTAGATAGAGCACCAGCCCTGAAGTCAGGAGGACCCCAGTTCAAATCTGTTGTCAGACACTTACTTAACACTTCCTAACTGTGTGACCCTGGGCAAGTCACTTAACCCCAATTGCCTCAGGGGAAAAAAAATGAAAAGAAAATCATTTCACTCTAAGTGAAAAGATCGAAATTGTAACAATGAAGAGGAAATAAGATTTTAAAAAATTTACTATCTAATTTTATGTGAATTAAATTAGTAACCTTTATGAAATGAACTTACAAAAATAGGAGACAAACAGAACAATAAATAGAAATTGTATCTTTATAGACAGTGTTTCTGATTTCTCATTTCTAAAATATATAAAGGTGTCAAATTTATAGGAATACAAGTCATTTCCAAATTGATAAATGGATATGAACAGAGAATTTTCAGATGATGAAATTAAAGCCATTTATAGTAATATGAAAAAATACTCTAAATCACTATTTATTAGAGAAATGCAAATTAAAACAACTCTGAGATACTACCTTACACCTTTCAGATTGGCTAATATGACAGAAAAAAAATAATAATGTTGGAGGGCATGTAGGAAAACTGGTACACTAATGCATTGTTGCTGGAGTTGTGAAATGATCCAATCATTCTAGAGATAAATCTGGAACTGTGCCTAAAGGGTTATAAAACTTTGACCTAACAGTGCCTAGCAGTAGGATCTAGCAGTCCTACAGAACCTGTATTCCAAGGAAATTATAAAGGAGTAAAAAGGACTCATGTGTGAAAATATTTGTAACAGCTCTTTTTGTGATAGCAAAGAATTGGAAAAGGAGTGGATGTCCATCAGTTGGAGAATGGCTGAACAAGTTGTGGTACATGAAAAATAATGGAATATTATTGTTATATTTTAAAAAAAGCTCATTTTGAAAAGATTTACATGAACTGATGCTGAGTGATACAAGCAGTAGCAGGAATAACATAATAACAGCAAGAATGTGGGGTGATCAGGAGCAGTTAGATGGCCCAGTGAATAGAGTGCTGGCCCTGAAATCAGAAGGACCTGAGTTCAAATTTGGCCTCAGACACTTAATACTTCCTAGTTGTGTGACCCTGGGCAAGTCACTTGACCCCAATTGCATCAGCTTTATTAAAAAAAAAAAAAAAAAAGCAATGATCAACTATAAAAGGCTGAGTTTTTCTCAGCGATTCAGTGATCCAAAACATTCCCAATACATTTTGGATAGAAAATGCCATCTGCTTCCAGAAAACGATCTAAGGAGATTAAATGTAAATCAACACATGCTAAGTTCACTTCTTTTTTTTCTGTTTTTTTTTAACTCTCCCATGGTTTTTCCCTTTTGTTCTGATTTTTCTCTCCCAACATGATCGATAAAACAATGTGTATTAAAAATAAATAAATTTACTACAATTTTTTAAAAAGGCTTACAGAAGACAGTGAAGCAAATATGAGAAAGGAAAAGAAAGACTGGAATACAATACACTAGAAATAAAAATACTTAAAACCAAAACCAAAAAAAAAAAAAAAAGTATGTTTCCTCTGAAGTCAAGGCTACCATCTGTAATTTGATCGTGGCTTACTCAGAATCTAAATTGGAAATCGAGACAATCATATAGATGTCTCTGTCAGTCTTGGGACCATAAGAATTGCCAGTTCTGGTGTTGACTAACTAAATACTATGAATTATGATGGGACTCCTATGACAAGTTCAAATCGATTTATCTTAAAAACAAGTCAAAAGGCCTACATCTAAATCAGAGCTGGAATGTTTCTACTCCTAGTTTGCTGAAAGAGACTTCCTCTCCAGTAGCTGCCTCAGCAGTATCTCCCTTCCCACTCCCCTCTTTCCTTCTCTCTTCTTCCTCTGCCTCACCTCTGCGCAACACTCTCACCCCTTCCGATGCTGCCTACCTGTCCCACAAGCTCTACTGCTCATCATCTGTCCCCCTTCTCCCACCTCTATCCTCTACCTTATTGATCATCTCCCGGATAGCACATCTCCCAGCCCTGTTATCGCTGATTCCTGTAACTGGACTTGACTCCAGGACTAGATCCCCATTGATCCCAATCCTCTTTTCCTCAGGTACTTTATATCATTATCTCTCTCAGTCTTGCTAGGGTGTCAAAACCCTTTCGAGTTTCGACATCAAAATAATATAGTGATTGTAGAGTGGGGGTGCAGTGGACAGAGCATCAGCCCTGAAATCAGGAAGATCTGAGTTCAAATTTGACCTCAGACACAACACTTCCTAGCTGTGTGACTTTGGGCAAATCACTTAACCCCAATTGCCTCAGGAGAAAAAAAAAATATTGTAGAGTGCCTAATATAGTGACTAGCATTTGACAGGCACTACATTATTATTATTATTTCTTTTTCTTTGCTAAGGCAATTGGGAGTTAGGTGACTTGCCCAGGGTCACACAGCTGTGGTGCTCTATCCACGGTGCCACCTAGCTGTCCCCAATTACTATTATTTCTTTAACTGAATGTAACTGTTTCATACCTGATAATTCTAAAGTGGTTTTTAAAATGCCAAAGGTAATAAAATCAGTGATTTATATGTGATAATTTGAAAATGTTATTGATGTCATCTGATATTTACTGTTTGTACTATTGTATTTCTAAATTGCATTGTATTTTTAAATCTATGTTGTGAAATTTTAGAGACCTAAATGAGAAATGCTATTAAACAAAATTTCCTTTTAATCTATATGTTATTACACATGAATTAGACTTTTAAAAAGATATGATAAAATTATTTTGGGGGGGATGTATGAAAACTCAAATATTTACTGAGATATATTTAGTTGTAGAACAGGTAATAATTCTACTAGTACTGCTAATAATAATCTATCACTTATCTGATGCATATGAGGCACCAGAATACAGATAGTTTTATAAGTAAAGAGTTATTAAATCAGGGGCAGCTAGGTGGCGTAGTGGATAGAGCACCACCCCTGAAGTCAGGAGGATGAGTTTAAATCTGATACTTAACACTTCCTAGCTGTGTGACCCTGGGCAAGTCACTTAACCTCAATTGCCTTAGCAAAAAAGAAAAAAAAAGTTAATAAATGTTAACTATTTTTAATCTCTTTTTATTAGATATAACTCTTTTATACTTGATACATTTGTATGGATTTTTAGATATTTAAAAAGTCAACCTTGATTTGAATGATTTTCTGTGTAAGGTAATTTGGAAACACATTCAACTAAATTAAGGGCACTTGATTGGTAATTAGTGGGTCTGTTTCAAGTTTTAAATACATAATATTGTTTAGATACATAATATCATGGTGTTATATTTCTAAATTTTCTTATACTGTATAATTTGGAAAACAATTATATCAGTATAGTAATCAAAAAAGCAATTTCTCTTATAATCTGATGTTATTGGATTAAGAATTGTATTGCTAAGGAAACAGTGAATGAATGGGTTAAGGAGCTGTTAGGTTATTCTATCAGACTAACCAGGTGCTGTAATTTTCTGAAGTACTGTAATTAAGAACATATAAACTTCCAAGTTTTGTCATTATTTAAGAGGAAATTTCACCTAAAATTATCTGGCTACCACTTATGAAATTATGAGAGTGTATGAGAGTTGTTTTAATTATTTACATGGATATTTTGAAAGGGAATATTGGTAATTGTACAAAGAAAAGATTTTGTGAAATTTCCATTATAAACTTATAAGGATTCTTAGAACCATCTAGTCATAAATTCTTATCAATTCTATACAATGGCTTTTCTGTGTTCCTGATGTGATCCAAATGAGATCCAAAATAAGAATCCTTGCACAAAAGGGGAGTGAAATTTTCAATCCTATTTATAATGTATATTTAAAAAGAAAGAGAAGAAAAAAATTGAGTAAATTTTTGAAAGGCCTGGTAAACTATATTATTGTGATAAGTCTATTAGATGGGTTGTTGTTGTTGTTGTTTTTCTGTTTACTGTTTACTTGATTTCCTCTCCCATTGTAAATACTTTTTGACTAAAGGAAAGTGTTAAATAGAAAACTTGTAATGATTGGGAATTTATTTTGTTGCAATAGTTTGGGGATATATTTATGTTAAATACATTTTAGACCAATTAAGTTTTACTAAGTTTCAATTTTAAAGATTTATTTTTGCTGTAAGATTGAATAAGTGAAAATCTACCATTTTAGAGGTTCTAGCTAATTTGCTTCATAAAAGTTTAGTGATTATTCTTTTTAACAAGATAAATTCTAAACTGCTTTCAAGAAAGGGAAATACTTTTAAGAAGAAACGTTTAAGTTAGAAAAAAAATCTTTGTCAAAATCTTATTTGTGATTTTTGGAAGGTCTACTAAATTTTCATTTGTAAGTTAATTTATTGCAATGATAATTTGATATTGATAATGATTATCTTTTCCCAGAAACCTTCTTAATTTTCTACCTTCCCAATTACTAAAGCAGTCAACTTCATCTTCTCAATCCCTCAGGCTCACAGCCTACTAGACATCCTGGATTCCTCATCATCTCACTCTCCCCCTGACCTTGTTCAATCTGTTGTCAAGGACACTCAATTTCATTTTGTTACACATCTCCTAAAATTCCCATTTCCTTTTCTGACACTGCCAAAATGATAGTTCAACCCCTCATCATCTCAAGCCAGAATTAAAGCAATATTTTACTAGTGCATCTGTCTACCTAATCTCTCCCCACTCCAAAAACATTTTCAGTCACTAAAGTGATTTTCCTAAAGCACAGGTTGGATCCCCTCCCCTTCTCACCCCACCTCCCACTTAACAAATTTCCAAAGCTTCCTATTGCCTCCAGGAGCAAATACAAAATTCTGTTAGACATTCAAAACTCTTTGTAATCTAGTTTTCCCCATCCCCAACCTTCCCTGGTTTTCACTTTACACCCCAACCATTCTTTCATTCAGAGACACTGGTCAATTCTGGAAACTAGATACTACATCTCTTGGCTCCAGACTCCTTCCACCCAAATTACTGGTCTCTAAGACTTCCTTTAAGTCCCAAGGAAAATTCTCCCTTCTCCTTTCTCCTCTTAATTCCAGTGCCTTCTCTTAAGTTTAATATTTCCTATTTGTCCTGTATATAACTTGCTTAGTATATATTTTATTTGTTTGCATGTTTTCTCCTCTATTAGACAATAAGCTCCTAGAGGGTTAGTACTGTCTTTTTTTTTTTTTTTTTTTTTTTTGGTATTCCCCAGCACCTATAAATGTTTATTTATTGATTGAATGATTGACTGGTTTCCTTCTGTGCTATCTGGGGCAATTACCTAGAACACAAATCCTATAGAGGATTTATTTATTTTATTTGTTGTGCATTTGTGTCTTCAGCATATAGCATGCCTGGGATATAGTAGGTGTATTATAAAAGCTTGCTAAATAGTGAGGAATGCTTCTTATCCTTAGACTGAATTTCCAAGAAAGGTGTCCTATTCACAGAACTCCCTGGTGTATTTGCAAAAGAACTACGTGCTAGGGTTCAATTTGTCATCAGCTTCTAAGACACATTCCCATAGAAACTTGAAAACTTTGCCAACCATATTGGCACAAAAAACTATACAGAAGATAAAGGAGGCAGTGAAACTGACCAATCAGCTCATGGTTTGATCCAGAGAAAAAAGCTTTTAGAAACAGATTTTTGGTGGCATAGAGAAATGACAGGTGAAGCCTCAAGATAATTTATATGTGTGTGCATATATCCATATAATTGAATTAAATTTTGAAATTTTGAAGTAGATTCAGATCTCAATATTAAAATATTTTTCTTCAAGTTATTTCTTCAGAAGCTAGATAGGACCGGGAGAATAGATTATTCCTCCCAGCTTGTTTGTTTTTTAACCTTTGTTATTCACCTTTGCAGACTAAGGTACTGGGTGGAGGAGAAACTATCTTTTGTTCACTGATCACTCTCTTTGTTAAACTCTTTCCCCGGAAGAGCTGTGAGCTTTAGTAACATTCTTTCTTACTTGTTCCTTCTTTAGTGGACTTGGTGAGGTCGGGGAGGAAGGTCTCCTGCCCATTTTCACCATCCAAGCCTTACTTTTAGCCATGGGTAACAGGGAGGTGATTAAAAATCTCCTAGATGAGTTTATCTGTTCTATTTGCTTGCAGTATTTCAGATTCCCAGTCACTACTGGCTGTGGACATAGTTTTTGCCAAATTTGTCTGAGACAATGGGAAAAATATTGCATACCCTTTTCTTGCCCTGAATGCAGGGAAATCTTGCCGTTGAGAGAATATAAACCTACGATAACTCTATTGAATCAAGTTAACATAATCAGACTTGTGGAGCCTTACCTGTTACAAAACCCAGAGGAAGGAGTATGTGAGAGGCACCAGAAGGCACAGAAGTTGTTTTGTTTTGAGGATGAGACCCTAATTTGTGTGTCCTGTTTAGAATCCCAGGAGCATGAGGACCACACACTCTGCCCTGTATTGGAGGCAGTAGAGTTTTACAAGGTGAGTAATGTCTGGGTAAATGGAAATCCGAAAGGGCAACCAGGCTCTTTTTACTGGGGACTCACTCTTTCCTCTCACTTTCAGACCCTCCCTTCATTTCAGTTTCTCTTACATCTGGGTGTGTCTTTGAGTCTTGTCCTTAACTGACTGGGCTCTCCCCTCAAAACCAAGTAGCCTTCATTTACCTGATTTTCCAAACTTCCCCTGCAGCTTAAAACTTTAGTGTCTATTTTTGTCAAGATTTTTGAATTTCTGAACCCTTCATACTTCTTGTACCTCAGACTCAGCAAAGATTTCTCTTAACAGAAACAGCACTGGGACCATCAGAATAATTTGTGGAAACGTTTAGAATGTTTACAGAAAACTTTGTCTAAGGAGAAGGAGAGGTGCCTGTCATGGTGTGTAGTGTCAACTGTAAGTATCCAGATGAGTCTTCCTAAATAGTAACAGCTGTATATTCATTGTCTCTGGTATTTTTTCAACAACCTGGGAGGAAGGTTGTGCTAATATTTTAAGTCCTAACCAAAAAAAAAATGTGCAAACTGAGGCTCAGTGAGATTTTTGGTGTATGCGGCAATGTGGAAACATTGACCCTAATCCAACTTTTCTAATTTCTAAACTACTGTGTACTTAGTGTCTTAAAGTGAAGTTGCCTCCCTTAGATTTCTGCATTGTTTTTGCAATTTCCTTGGGTCTCCCCTTGCTTTCCCTAGGACTTTAGGGTTGAGTAGGAGTTAATGAGGAGTTTTAACCTCCACAATCCACTACCCACAAATAATTAGTCTTACTAAAGGCAATTGGCTAACTTGCTTTGAGGAGTGAGGACTGTTGGCAGTGCAATTTTATCTAGTAGAAAAAATTAGTTTTGGTTTTGCATGTAGTTGCACAAAGTTGGGTTAGGTTTAATCTTCCTTTATTACTTATGATAATAGTGAATCATCTTTCCACAAAGCATTTAACCTTTAGAAGGTTAGAAACAATTTAGGTTTTTGGGTTTTTTTTGCTGAGGCAATTGGGGGTGACTTGCCCAAGGTCACACAGCTAGGCAGTATTAAGTGTTTGAGAGCAGATTTGAACTCGGGTCTTCCTGACTTCAGGGCTGGTGCTCTATCTACTGTGCCACCTAGCTGCCCCTACCATTTAGGTTTTTGAAATCAACTCTGTTATTTATGCATGCTGTTCTCACTGTTGGACAGATAAGGAAATTCAAATAAATTCCCTTAAGCAGGCAAATAATCTGACTGAGCAAGATAGTTCCTATTTTTATGCCAGCATTTACTACAAAAAAACTTGGTATTCTACTAGCTCTGGACTCAGGTCTTGTTCAACTAATTCTTCTAAATCAATGATCTTGTGAATCTTACAAGGTCAGTCTTTTCAAAGCATTTGACTATCATTGGCATATATAACAGGAATTTAGAAGACATTTTTGGGGGGCAGCTAGGTGGTACAGTGGATAGAGCACCAGCCCTGAAGTCAGGAAGACCTGTGTTCAAATCTGGTCTCAGACACTTAATATTCCCTAGCTGTGTGACCCTGGGCAAGTCACTTAACCTCAATTGCCTCAGGGGGGGAAAAAACCATTTTTCCCTCTCCTTTGTTTAGTTTTATTTTTTTTAAAAACTAGCAAAAAATATCTCCTCTCCCTTTCAGCTTCACTTCTGCTCCCCCTTTTAAAAATAAAGAAAAACAACTTATAATAGATAGGAATAGCACATTAAAACAAATTTCTGAATTGGCCAGTATTATCATTTCAATACTTATTAAATACAGAGAGTGCTTTTGTAGATGACAAAAAAGATCCTGACCCTGACACTTTCAATCTAAAGAATATTTCAGCTTTTCCCTTAAAATATACCACAAAATAATATAAGAATATAAGGGACATTCAGGCAAAGTACTGTGTAATATTTAGGATCTGGGGATAGATGTAGAAGGGGCATTTGACTTCCTAAAGAATACAGGTGGTATTATAGGGTTTATCCAAACAAATGATTTAGTTAAGCATGAGAAAAGTCATTCCTGTCAACTGGCTGACTGGATGGCTGAGAATTGAGTTTGTGGAGAGGAGTGATATATTGAGTCTGGAAAGACTGGATTTCCATGATATAGGAAGGCCATTTTGAATGTTTGGCTAAGGATTTTCCTACTTTTACATGCCACAGGCAATTGGGAAGCATTGCAGGATTTTGAGATGAACTGATAAATCTGGATCTAATTGCAAATTTGTACCTAGAAAAAGTATGTCAGCTTGAAATTCATGATAAAAATGCAGCATTTAAGAAATGTGATTCGAGGAATGCAAATAATGGAAAGCAGGATAAATAATGAAATGGCTCTTGGAAATGTGAAATTTTGCACTAACTTTGATAGATATCTCTGAATTGTTCTCTTGCCCTGAGTACAGTAAAGGGTCTTCCATTTGAGAAAATACAAACCTCCTGTGAATCTGAGGAACAAAGTTAAGATTGTTAGCCTCATCTTACTTTACCTCTTCCAGACTCCAGAGGAACAAGCTAAGTGTGAGAAAAGCCAGGAGATGTAGAAGTTATTATGTTTCAATAATAAAACTCTAATCTGTATGTCCTGTCCAGAATCCCAGGATTATGAGGATTACCTATTACATTTCATTATGAAGGGGACTTAATAGAAATTGGGGAAAACTTGCTTTAGAAAAGCTGATTGGAACCTCTTGTGGGAGACTAAGGAAGTTGTGAAGCCCTTAATATTAGACTGATTGGAAGAATGAGTTTTCTTTAGAGGAAATAGAGATGATATTGGGGAGGATGACTGAGAAATTCAGGTGGGGTGAAAAGAGTGTTAAAGAAACAAATGTGAAAATGATCTTAAACAGCACTTAGTCTCAAAATTTTTGGCAGATAAATAGGTCAGATTTGAGGTCAGAGAGGTAAGTGATTTTTCCTGGAGCCCCATCTGGGCCCTGGGTCAAGTTTCAGGTTATTGTTGTTTAGATAGGAACTGTGAATTTTTGAGGGGAAGAATAGTAAGTTGATCAGAATGTTATCACCCCACTTAACTAGTTTTTTTCACTGTCTAGAAGCAAAAGAATCTCAAAGCAGTGCTTGAGGCATGTATTCCTGCAATATTTGAATCCTCAAGAGAGGATTCAGAGGAAGAGGAGCAGGTGGAAGAGCTGCTGGAGCTGGAGCCTCAGGAATCAGAGCCAGAGCCTCAGGAATCTGAGCTTGAACTGGAGTCTGAGCTAGACAGTGAAGAAGATGAGGAGATAGAAAATGGTTTACAAATGCTCAATAAGCAGGAAGTGGAGATGTTCCAGCAGCTAAAGAAGAGGGAGGCAAAAGAGATTTCCAAGATCTTCAAGCAAAGGAAGGAGTGGGAGGCCAAACTGGAACAGCAAATCAGAGATCTCCAGGAAATGTTCACAGAGCTAGAACAAAAATGTAAAGAGTCAAATGAGGAGCTGCTACAGGTAAGGGACCAGGATTGCCTCATCTGAGGACTTTGGATTAGACCGTAGAGTTGGTCTGTCAGCTGCTGAAGGCTGGGGGAGAAACATGGCTTGGGCAACAATTAAAAGATTATTTTGTTGTCATGCCTGTGGATTTCCTTAAGATGTACTTGTCTGTCCTGCTATATGTACCTTGTGCTTCCTGGAGAAAAGAGGGAGATTACTTCTGAGTGATAAGATGTTTGCTGTCTACCACCCCAGTTGAGAGAAGCAGAAAGAGCACTCTGTGCTGATGGGGGTAGAGAAGTTAGGGAGGGGAAAGGTAAAATATTCTATAGAGCAGATACTCAAGAATACTGCCCCTCCAACTTAGCTCTGTTACACATACACATACAGGTAGCAGTGACTGTAATGAAAGACACGAGGGCATTAGTTTCTTTGATAATAAAGTCTAACCTCTACTTACAGGACAAGGGAAAGAGACTTAGGATGGGATTTGTGACTTTTTAAAAGACCACTGATATTTTTCTTTGTGTCTTATTTTCCTCTCCTTCTAGGGTGTGACAGACAGATTGAGAAGGTAGGTTTTTCTTCAGTGAGAAGTTAATAATAAAAGACCTTAGACTGAGGTAAGAGGCAAACAAATTTGGGGAGGGAAATTGGTGACTGAGATAAATGCAGGGATAGGGATTCCTTGCTCTGGAAGGCACAGAGCCTGTGCTAACTAGGGCAGATAACTGAATTTCTATTCTCCACAGGAGTGAGACCCTGCTGCTACAAAGCTGGGAATCTTTCAGCCCAAAGTTGAGTCGTTTTTATCTCATTATGGTAGCAATATTTTTGCTAAAATTTCAAGGTAAGCAACGGACCTTTGGCAATAAATCTACATATTGGCTTTTTCTAAAAGGTTTTTGTGAAGGAAATGACCTATCATTGAGAAAGTAGTCTTGGGAGAAGTTGTCTGTTTCCCATGATAATGACCATTTGCCTTTCATAGATCAGGTGCCATATATAAGTCAGAAGAAGCTAGGTAGGTCCTATGAACTCTTGTAGGAGAAGAAAAACAATGAATAGAAGTAAAAAGAATCAAGGAGATTCTCTGAAAACTCTCCATCTAATGTTCCCTGACTGGCTTAGGTCTGCAGATGGGCATTCAGAATGTTTCAGTGGAGTGCAATTTGAAATGATGAAGGAGTTCTGCTTTGTTAGTGAATTTAAGACAGTGCTTGAATCCAAAACAAACAAACAAAAAAAAACAAGGTTTTTAAAAGTTCGGTCAAAAGGATAACTTACTGTTGTTAACAGGGATTGGGGAAGACTTGCAGAATTAGGCTTTTAGTTGGAGCTTAAAAAAGCCACAGAAGTCAATATTCAGAGCAAAGGAGGAAGAGTGTTCCAGGCATGGGGGACAGTCAAAAAGTATGATCAGAGCTTAGAGATGGAGCATCTTGTTCATGGAACAGGCAAGAGGTCAGTGTCATTAGATCAAAATACATGTCAGGAAGAAAGTACAAGAAGACTGGAAAAGTAGGAGGTGACAAACTAGTCAAACTATGAAAAAGAGCATTTTGTATTTGCTCATAGCAGCAGTAGGGAGCCACTGAAATTTGAATAGGGAGTGGTATAATGCAACCTACTTTTTAGGAAAACCACTTGAGTGGTTGAATGGGGGAAAGATTAGCTTGAGGAGAGATTTAAGGTAGATAAACTCACAAACCACCTGATGCAATAATCAAAAGTGTGAGTTAATGTGATCCTGACCTAGAGTGGTATCAGTGTTGGGAGTGGGGAGGGTTATTGGAGAGTTTTTAAGGATTGGTCTTAAAAACTGATTGGATAAGGGCATAAGAAAGAGGAATTCTGGATGACTCCTAGGTTGTGACCCTGAGGGACTGACTGGGTGTTACACCCTACAGTAAAAGAGAAGGTAGGAAAGGGAGAGGTTTTAGAGAGTAAAACAATGAGTTCTGTTTTAGACACATTGAGCTGAAAATGTCTACTGGATATCTAGCTTGAGTTATCTGAAAGGCAGTTGGAGATAGGAAATATTTTGGGATAGGAAAAATTTGAGAATTGTCAGCAGAGAGATAGGAACTAAATCTATAAAAGCTAATAGGATCACCCAGTGAGGCAGTATCAAAAGAGAAGAGACTCAAGGACAGAACCTGAAGGACATCTTGCTGTTTGAGGACTTTCTTTTTCAGTATTAACACCGTGGACCTTTTTTTACTTAGCTGTGTCTGTTCTAAGGATGGCATTTCTTGTCAGGGATAGGTATAAGAATGAATGGATGAGTTTTCATGCCAAAAAAAACCCCCAAAAAAACCAAGCAAGCAATACCAGAAAAGAGCAAAAGGACATTGAAAAGGGATCAAAGATACAAATAGCAGTGATGGTACTATTCAGCTAAATTTAATATATACATTTTTAAAAAAAAAGCTGTACATAATAAAGATTCTTGATTTGACAGAGGAGAGGGGAGGTGGGAGAGAAGGGGGAGGAAGAGAGACATAGATTTTAAAGGAATGAGGAAGAGTTCCATTGTACTTTCTCTGCCATCATCTGCAGCACTATTCTGGGCATCCCATTTTAGAAAGTGCATTAGTAGGCCATAGATTCTTCAGAAGACGTCACACTAAAGGTAAAAGGTCCTTAATATATGCTATATGAATATTAGTTGAAGGACATGGAAATATTGTGCCCAGACAATAGATAGGAAATAGCAAAAATGACACAGTAGTTCTGTTTGGTGCCAAAAAGCAGAATGAGGAGCAATGGGTAGAAGTTTCAGGGAAGAAAATGTAGGTTCTATGTCAATAAAATTCCAATAATTAAGTTCTATGTAAAAAGGGGAAAATGGCTGCTTCTAAGGGTAATGGATTCTCACTCAACAAAGGTCTTCAAAAAGAGACTAGAAGGCTACTTTTCAGGAATGCTACGCAGAGGGTATTATTTTAAGTAAGTGTTATAAATAGATGATTTCTAAGTACAGTGTAATTTAAAAAATGGAATTTCATAAAGACAGAGTTTTAATTCCTTGCCTAATTTAATGTTTCTAGGGGAATCCAGGTATCCAAAAGGTTAGGGAGGAACTGTTGGTAGCAAAGAGAGGAAGCAATTATGTTTAACCCATCTGAAGTATGGAAGGAGGGGAATATCTAGTGGTTTGAGGCAGAGCTAGGAATGCCATCCTCTTTCTTATCATTAAGATATTGTTATTATTCTGAACATTCTCTATTTTCCTGTGAACCACGAATAAATAAAATCAGGTGGGAAATCTTAGCACAGATAACTTGTCACTTGAGGATATAGATGAGGACATAAAAATATCTTTTCTCTCTGCAGAATCTCCACAGGTGAAAAACAGCAAATTCTATGAATTTTCTGAAGACAAAAAGAGATTTATCATATTTATGCCTGACTGCTCTTCAGGAGAGATACATGCTATCTACACGATCTTCAACTCTAAAGAATGTCAGAAAATTATTTCTCAGAACTTGATATATTTTGATCCTGAAGAGGATGAAGTATATAAATTTCTCCAGAAATTGTCATCTTTTAATACATTATCATAAGTCTCTTGAGAATGGCAACTTGTGGGGCAGCTAGGTGGTACAGTGGAAGCCCTGAAGTCAGGAGGACCTGAGTTCAAATCTGGTTTCAGACACTTAACCATTTCCTAGCTGTGTGACCCTGGGCAAGTCACTTAACCTCAATTGCTTCAGCAAAAAAAAAAAAGAGAGAGAGAGAATGGCAACTTGTAATATAAATGTCAGTATATGCAGAATAGAAGTTTCTGGAAAATTCTGGGCTTTTCCCATATTACACTCTTGTCAAATTTGCATCTATATGCTTTACACCTTTAATAGGACCTGTTTCTTTTTAGGGCCTTCTGATTGGGACCTCCATTCTTCACATGTTTGTTAGGTCCGTCCAGTAGACCCAACCCTGGTTCAGTGTTGTGTTGATAAGAAAGACTTGGGAGTTATGTTCCTTATTTCTTCTGGCTGAACACATATTTTGAGCCAATTTCATGGTTTTCTCAGTCATGAGGTCTGCACATAAATGGATCATGGAGAGCTGTGTTTCAGTGACAAAGGAGCATGTTCTCCTAGATACAGGCTTCCCAGAAGTTCTGGCCTGAACTAACCCTCTACATCTATTGAATCCACCCCCACTTAATAGTGTTTTATTTTTTCCAATTACATATAAAGATAGTTTTCAACATTTACTTCAATAAAATTTTGATTTCCATCTTCTTTCTTCTCTAAGTCCTCCCCAAGATAGCAAGAAATCTGATATAGCTTATACAATCATATTAAATGTATTTCTACATCAGTCATGTTGTGAAAGAAGAATCAGAACAAAAGGGAAAAAGCATTAGAAAGAAAAAAGGGGAAAAAAAGAAATGAAAATAGTATGCTTCAATCTGTATTCAGGTTCTATTTTTTTCCTCTGGAAGTGGATAGTGTTTTCCATTATAAGTCTTTTGGAATTATCTTAGATCATTGTATTGTTGAGGAGAGCTAAGTCTATCAAAACTGATCATCACATAAAATTGTTACTGTATACGATGTTCTGGTTCTGTTCATTTCACTCAGCATCAGTTCGTGTTAAATCTTTTCATGTTTTTCTGAAATTTACCTGCTTGTCATTTTTTTCTTATAAGTTTATTTTTAATACACATAACTATGAATCATGTTGGGAGAGAAAAATCAGAGCAAAAGGGAAAAACCATGGGAGACATTTTTTTTTTTTTTAAATGAACATAGCATGTATTGATTTATAGTTAAGTTTTCTTAGATCTCTTTCTGGATGCAGATGGCATTTTCTGTCAAGTCTATTGGGTTTGCTTTGGATCACTGCACCACTGAGAAGAAATAATCCTTTCGTAGCTGATCATCATGTATTTTTGCTGTTATTGTGTACAGTGTATTCCTGATTCTTCTTTCACTCAGCATCAGTTCATGTAAATCTTTCCAGGCCTTTCTAAGAAGGCCTGGAAAAGGTTTGGGTTTTTTTTGTTTGTTTGTTTTTTAATAGAACATTTATAATATTCTATTACTTTCGTATACTGCAACTTGTCCAGCCATTTCCCCAATTGGTGGGCATCTTATTTTCCAATTTTTTGCTACTGCAAAAAGAACTGTTACAAACATTTTTGCATTATGTGGAACCTTTTCCCTCTAAAATTTCTTTGAGATACAGACCTAGTAATGGCACTGCTGGGTCAAAGGGTATACAGTTGGACCTATTTCCAAATTGTTCTCCAGAATGGTTGGATAATTTTACAATTCCACCAACAATGCATTTGTGTCCCAGTTTTCCTATATTCCCTCCAACATTTACCATCATTTCTTTTTTTTTTTTTTTTTGATGACAAATAATTTTGATTTTATCAAGTTAAAAAGGGTTTGTACAAACAAAACGAATGCAGATAAAATTAGAAGGGAAGCAATAAACTGGAAAAACATTTTTACATTCAAAGGTCCTCATAAAGGCCTCATTTCTAAAATATATTGGGAATTAACTCAAATTGATAAGAATTCAAGCCATTCTCGAATCGACAAATGGTCAAAGGATATGAGCAGACAATCTACCATCATTTCTTATAGAACAGTGGTATTTCATTATATACATATTCCATAATTTGTTGTCATTCTCCAACTAATGGGTATCTCCTTGATTTTGAATTCCTTGCCACTACAAAGAGCTGCTACAAACATTTTTATACATGTGGGTTCTTTCTCCTTTTTTTTGTGATTTCACCTGGTGAATTTTTTTTACGTGTTTTAATAAGTGAGTTTAAAAAGACTCACTTGCCATCTCAGTGAAGCCTCTAATATTCACTATTGCTGATAATATTTTCATCTATCCCTCAATTCTACCCCACAATCCCACCCATTTATTATATTTACAATACCAAAATACAACAGGATTTATAACTAGAAATAACCAGAGAAGGTTTTATACATTGAAGAGACAGTTGCTACAAAGAGAATTGAGATTTTTAAGGTTACAAAGGGCAGCTAGATGGCACACTGGATAAAAGTGCCAGTCCTGGAATCAAAAAGATTCATTTATGAGTTCAAATCCAGCTTAAGACACTTATTAATTATGTGACCCTGGCAAGTTACTTAGCTTTGCCTCAGTTTCCTTATTTGTAAAATGAGCTGGAGAAGAAATGTCAAACCTCAAATGGGGTCATGAAGAGTTTGATAACCAAACAGCAACAGTTACAGAGGAGTAAAGAGCAAGGCCATTTTCAGAAATCAGTGCAGACCTGGTGCTCAATCTACTCAGTCCAGCTGCCTGTGTGTCTCTCCTATTGCCTTGTTGTTCAACCCATAAAAAGACAAAAATGTTTTATTAAACTATTTATTCTCTCTGATTTGTGGTGAATTTTACTTTTTTGATTTAGTTAGTTTGTTTTCTCTCTTTGGAATATACTAATGTTTCAGTTTATTAATCTTTAGTTAATTAGTTTAATAGCACCTGCCTGGTTTTGACAATTTCAGTATCTTTTTCTCTTCAGTTTATCAGTTTTTCATTTTGATTTCTGTTAATAAATAGCCAGTGGTTTATAATTTATGAACACTATACAACTAACATGTCTGGGAAAATCTCTAGAAAGCGTGATTTGAATTTTATCTTGAAAAAAGCCAGATATAAAAGAGAGAGGTGAAGGAGCTGAACATTCTAGATTTGAATATCCAGTGTAAATGCATAGAAAAGTATATTGGAAAAATAAAAAAGGGTCAATTCAAGAAGACTTCTAAGTACCAAACTGGATTTTATGTTTGAAATCAGGGGTAAAAGGGAATTATTGAAGTTCATTGAACAGGAAAATGATATGCTTTAACCTACATTTTTTGGGGGGGAGTGTTTTCCAATACCTTAGTAATTGGAGAATAAATTGGAATGGGAGCCATGTAAAAAGGACACCAGTTAGAAGGCTACTGCAACAATCTAGCTGATAGTTGATGTATGCTGTACTAGCATAGCAGAGTGAGTGGTGAAAAGGGGACTTAAGGAAAATTGTGGAGGAAGAAGTGGCAAGTTTGATAATGGATTTGCAATGTGTGGTGAGTGAAAGGAAGAAATTGCAAATAATATCAAGGTTTCATGTTTAGGTGATTGAGTAGTTGATATCTTCAGCAGTAATGGCAAAGTTGAGAAGAAGAGGGCTCCAAGTAAAATGTTAAGTTAGCTTTAGATGTGGTGATTTGAAATGTCCATAGCAATTCTATTTAAGATATCCAAAAGCCTATTGATCTCAGCAGAATGACTAGAGTTGAATATAAAGTGTTTGGGAAGTAACCATATGGAGATGATAAAGAAATAATGCACAGCTGAAAGAGGAGCACCTAGGACAGCCTGGGTGAATATCCCTAGATAAGATGAATAAGAAGTTTGTTAAGAGATAATTGGTCATTTTGGAAAAGATATGTTCAAATAAGTAATAGAGAAACAAGAGTGCAGAAAGATATTTTATTGTTATTCTCTTGATCTCTTTATCCAGCCCAGAACTAATAGAGTGGTTCTTTCCTTTTAATTCCCACCTGATCAACATCTGTAATGTAACTTTGTGTTTGTAATCCCTACCTGCTACCTAACCCTGCTCTTTATATTATGCTTATCATTGGGCTTCTTCCTCATCTTTACCTGACTGTTCAACTTAAAATATTTATAAGTTAAATCTTTATCCTTTCTCCAAATATTCTTTACCTAATTCTCCTAAGATCTAAATTTATAATTCTTGTATCCCCAGTAACATTTATATCATCACTGAGGCAGTTAAGTGTCACAACAGATAGAATTAAGAACTGAATTTAAGTCATTTCTCAGAAACTTAACAACTAGCTGTGTGGCAATGGGAAAATCACTGTCTGGTTCATTTTCCTTAATTGTAAAAGGATAGTAATGTAAAATACTTGATAAACCTTAGAGTACTGTAGAAATGTTAACTTCTGACATTCCATTATGAGAAATAATATTTTCCTTATGTTTTCTATTTTATTTTTTTTTCCCTTTTCTCTTAGTAAACCATCTTTTTGGTGAGAGGGATAAAATGCAGCCCTTGATGTGTATGTTGGACTTATTCTTTTCCTTAAAATGTATTGAAACTTTTGGAGATATAATTCTCTGAGAGGACTAAAAAGGTAGGGGCAATGATGTAATCTAGATACAAAGTCTGGTCAGGAATGGCTTCTTATCCCCTCTCTCAGGTTTCCAATTTGCAGACTTGTATTATACATTGCAGCAAAGCTAAGGCTCAGATGAATTAGTTTTGTGTTCTTTCTGTGCTCTAAATATGGAATTGCTATCACCTTTTGTTAACTGCTAGATAGAACATAAATGTCTTATTTCATTGCAAGTCTTTCAATCCATTCTTCACTTACTTAGCTATCAAGCTGATCGGCTTCAAATTCAGTCCTAAGTATATCATTCCATTTTCCTTATTTAATGAAGTCTAGGGACTAATTTTTTTCTTCAGGATCAAATATAAAAGCTGTTTGGCATTCAGTTCTTTTTTTATCTGACCCTTTCCTACCTTTCCTGTCTTCTTACACCCTTGTTGTGGAAGATAAACAATTCCATTTTGTTCTAAGCCCCCATTTTGTTAGAGTAATTATTATTTAAGTTGTTTTTCTATTTAAGGACTCAAGTAATATGCTTTGGCCATGATATGTATCCTCCAAATTTGGATTCTTTGGCCATCAAGTTATGTCTGGTTGGCCTTCAGAACTGACTCATTCCCTAAGCTTGGAGATGAAAGAAGAATCTAGCAATATGTTGGTTACAGTACACACGTGTAACATCAAAATTCAAACAATCCAAGGACTGGCTCAAATTATGTTATGGATGAACTTTTTAAAAAGACAAGAATAACAATCATGATTTGAGAAAAGAAAATAGACAAAAAAGGAAAGAATTTTTTTTTTTTTTAAATGGACTGGGAAATTACAATATGCTGAAAGGTACCATAGAAAACGAATTAGCATCAATAGATATCACATCCTCTGGCATAGCATCTAAATAATCAAAACAAAAGCTAAATGAAATATAGGAGAAATAGGAAGTAAAACTAAAATAGTCTAAGATCATCTCTGTATCCCCTTCATATACAAATTAAAAAGAAATAAATATAGAAACTAGAGTTTTAGAAATAATAGATCTGATAGATCTCCGAAAATGGGAATAACATGAAATGCACTTATCTTAGGGCTGCTAGGCTAAATTTATAGAAATTGAGAATATTTTAGGCATGAAATAAGAAAATCTAAAATAGTAAATACATTTTACTAATCAGCTGAAAAAAGTTAAAATGGACCATCAAAGAATTAAAAATTAATTGAAGCCCAAATAATTTAATTTTTAGAAACTGGTGAGTCAAAAGAAAAAAAATAAACATAATTTGAATAAACTAACAAAAATGAGAAAACATGTAAAATATTTTGATTAAAAATGTACCACAAGACATTAGGTCTTGTGGTATATTTGAGTTGCAAGCACTTTCATCAACAAAAGAAAGGAAAAAGAACCAACTAAAATATAGAACTCTTTTTAAAAGAAAGACCCAATACAAATCCCAGAAGAAGAGAAAATCTCTTTTAAATAAGAGAATCTCATCAAAGATTTGAAAAGGAAAGATGTAGAATAAGTCATTTCAAAAATGTCAGGTGAAAATTCTTTTCAAAGAAGTGATTAAGAAAATTGAAGGCACAGAATGGACATAATTTATGAGATAGTGAAGTTTTGGAACCTGTGGTTGAAATTCACTGAGTGTGAGGAGGTCAAAGATAGATAAGGATCAAAACTGCCTCTGAAATTTCAATTTTGAAGGACTGGATCGATAGTTTCATCAAAGAAATTAGAAAGTTGGAGATATAGGAAGATGAGAAATTTGGTTATAGATATATTGAATTGAAGTTGTTATTAGTACATATAAGTGGAAATGTCCAATAGGCAGTTGAAGATTTGAGATTAGATCTCATATAAGATGTCTGGCATGGAGGTAAACATTTGAGATCCATATGACTATTAGTAATAATTGAATTTCTGGAAGTGAATTGATCTTGTTTTTTCTTTTCTTCTCTTTTTTTACTTGAAAGGGCTTTTCATTTTTTTTTCTTAAAGCTTTTTATTTTTCAAAACATATGCATGGATAATTCTTCAACATTAGCCCTTACAAAGCCATGTGTTCCAATTTTCCCTCCTTTCCCTTACTCCCTAGATGGCAAGTAGTCCAATATAAGTTAAACATGGTAGAAATATATGTTAAATCCAATATATACATATATATTTATACAATTATTTTGCTGCACAAGAAAAATCAAATCAAACCAGAAAAAAAAAAAGAGAGAAAATAAAATGCAAGCAAACCACAACAAAAAGAATGAAAATGCTATATTGTGAACCACGCTCAGTTCCCATAGACCTCTCTCTGGGTGTAGATGGCTGTCTTTATCACAAGACCATGGGAAGTGGTCTGAATCATCTCATTGAAGAGAGCCAAGTCTATCAGAACTGATCATCGTATGATCTTGTTGCCATGTACAATGATCTCCTGGTTCTGCTCATTTCACTCAGCATCAGTTCATGCAAGTCTCTCCAGGCCTCTCTGAAATCATCCTGCTAATGGTGTTTTTACAGAACAATAATATTCCATAACATTCATATACCATAATTTATTCAGCCATTCTCCAATTGACGGGCATCCTTTCAGTTTCCAGTTTCTAGCCACTACAAAAAGAGCTGCCACAAACATTCTTGCACATGTGGGGCCCTTTCCTTCCTTTATGATTTCTTAGGGGTATAAGCCCAATAGAAACACTGCTGGATCAAAGGGTATGCACAGATTGATAACTTTTTGAGCATAGCTCCAAATTGCTCTCCAGAATGGCTGTATCCGTTCACAGCTCCACCAACAATGTATCAGTGTCCCAGTTTTCCCACATCCCCTCCAACATTCATCATTATCTTTTCCTATCATCTTAGCCAATCTGACAATTCTGTGTAATGTTATCTCAGAGTTGTTTTAATTTGCATTTCTCTGATCAATAATAACTTAGCACCTTTTCATAGATATCTTTAAGGAAATGAGATTAAAGAGGCCTATGGACAGAGCATGTTGAACTAGGGATATCTCTAAATACATATGAAATTAAAAGAAGAGGAATAAACAAAATATGGGGAAAAATTAATGAAAATGGGAAGACAGTAATTAGTAGTATCATAAAATTGGAAGACTAAGGAGAAAACAAAGAAGAGGGAATTGGACTTAGAGTCAATAAGTTTCTTTGAATGGGATTATAAATTTGTGACGGCATTTTTTTCTCTAAAAAAGTAAGACTTCCTTATTATTAACCCAGTAATTCCATTGATGGGCATAAACTCTGAAAGACAAACAAAACTCAACCACTTTTTGAAAAGTTTTCTAAGTAGAATTCTACATCTATCATTTTCTTCCATTGATCAGAAGCTTCCTAGTTTTTCCTTCTACCTTTTCAATATCTTTGGGTTGCAGCCATGAAAGTGCACAATTAAATAGTCTTGAATGGTGACGATAAGAACAGTAATATATGGTAATGGAAAGCTATAAGACTGAGATCTCTAATTCAACTGTTTTTTTTTGCTTTTTGCTGAGGCAATTGAGGTTAAGTGACTTGCCCAGGGTCACACAGCTAGGAAGTGTCTGAGACCAGATTTGATCACATTTGAACTCAGGTCTTCCTGACTTCAGGGCTGGTGCTCTATCCACTGCGCCACCTAGCTGCTCCTCCAATTCAACTTTTTAAAAGGTCAAATAGTCATTTCTTCAGGATTGGGGTCTTCAGTTGTCCTCTGTGGCATTTGCTAGTCCTAAGTGGAATTTCTGAAGGATCAGAAATGGCATCTATAATTTGTGAAGATAAAAAATATCTGACTGCTGGAAATTTGGATTGGGAAATTTAATCAACACTAGCTCTTTGAGGAGTGACTGATTTGGGTAGACCATAATTCAAGAAGAGATTCACCTAAGGGAGCTGACTTTCATGAAGTATTGAAATGGAGTGCAACAGTTACTACCAGAGTAGACAAGAGTCAGAAATAATCAAGTGTATTCATTCTTGGGGCCTGGGGAGTTGGAGTTAAGAGGTGTTTCCCCTCCCCCCATCTCCTTAATGCCTTTTTTTTTTATTCCTTAATGCTTTTAACATAAATTAGAGCAGGTGAATGGTTTGAAGATGTTTTCCTACTAGAGCTATGGTTGAAGTGTATTCACTCTTTCCTGGGGATAATTCTGGTGAATATTCAGCATAATGTAAAATAAAAATTCAGACTGAGTTTAACTGGGCTGTTCCAGCCAGGCAAATGTTAACATCACTATTATATTTTTTGCTGATGTTTATAATAAATATCTTTACATCTAAGGCTAATTAAGTGAGTGGTAGGGGTTTTACGGTGGAAGTCAAATACTTGGGGTCCAAAGGAAGAGGCCAAAGAATCAAATGAGTTATGAATTATTGAGATATCCATTATCTTCACCATAATAATTAATCTATTCCCATGATGTGGCTGTTGTAGCAAATGATGTAGTTTGTATGCACCAGATGATGTAATCTAGGAGAGCACCAAATGTGGGGGTTTGTCATGTGAAGAATTCACAATGGCCATTCCCTTTGGCAAAAGATAGCTTTATTTAGAAGAGGTCCCTGACAAAATGGAGAGATTCAATAGAAATATAAAATAGAATGGTAGAGCACTTAATTAATGATGGAAAGATAAGTTCCTTGGTGAAACTCACAATTACCCAAGAGAAAGGGAACACTCTGAGATTGGCAGGCTAAATCCTAAAAGGAATTTAGCACCCTAAAAAAGTTAATTATTAGGAGGAGACCATAAGGTATAATGGAGTTTGAGAGGAGAAACACCACATGGCATGGCGAAGGAGTGAAGAGATATACCGTGGCAGAGTGCCATGGACTAACCCAAAGGGTTCAACAAAGATGGCATGGGCCATAACCAGATTTGATAAGGAATAATTTAACCTCATGGACATGACTGCAAGTTTTTGGCTGGTCACAGGAAGGTGGGACTATAAGGTTAAACCAATCCCCATCTGTGGAAGTCCCTGTTTGCCTCAGGGCAATACTTCAGTCTTTCTCTGCCAATCGCACCCAGTCTTCCAAGACAATGTGAATGAGTACTTTGAGATTAAGACACCATCTGGTGGTTACTTCAGTATAAAAACTGTATAGCTCTTATAGTCACACTCTATGCTATTATGCTAAACTGAATCTTGTAAATAGTGAGAGAGTGAGAGTTCAGTGGAAATCAGCATATGAGTATATAATTGTAAAAAAACAAAAATAGAAAGCAGTCTAAATGTTTCACAATAGAAGATTTATTACATTATTGATGAGACAGTAATGCTATGTTATGAAGACAAAAATGCAGAATTACAAAGAAATCTATGAATTTTTTCAATGTACCACGCCAAAACAAAAATGTACTTCCACGAAAACAAAACAAAAAATCCAGAAGAGATTATTACTATTAACTATACCTATATAAATGAAAAAACAGAGTGGAAAGAGACAGATTCTTCTTGGCAACTTAGAGGGAGAATCTGAAAAGTCATACTTAAAAGTCAAATTAAATTCAATATAAATTGTTACCAAGTGGATCCACTTTGTTGGACTAATGTTTAGTATTAATTTCTTTTGTTTCTTATTAAACTACAAATTTCATAAGTATGTTCACCAGTGAACAATTTCATTAGAGTGATAGAAATGGGAGCTGAGGAAGAAGAGAGATAGTCTTGAGAAAATGGAACTTACTTTTTATAAATTTAGTAGTGATAGATAGTAGTGTGATAACATAACAGACCAAATCAGACAAGGAAGGAGAGATTTTTGTAGATTTTTTTTCCCCTGAGGCAATTGGGGTTAAGCAACTTGCCCAGGGTCCCACAGCTAGAAAGTGTTACATGTCTGAGGTCGAATTTGAACTCAGGTCCTCCTGACTTCCAGGCTGGTGCTCTATCCACTGTCCCTGTTTGTAGAATTCTTGAAAAGAGGACAGCATGGAGGAAGAAAATGAAGCTAGTAGAATGAGTGGGGAAGTGATGAACAAAGCAAGACTGCTAGAAACTTATGGAAATGTAGAGATTTTTCTTTTTTTTCCCTTTCCTTTAGCCAAGAGAGAAAAAGATCATTCTCAACTGATAAGTAAAATTCATTGGAACTCTTCTCCTATCAGAGTTTTCATGATAAGCATAGATTCCTTTGGAATTGATACTCCATCCTCTCATAGATTGGCCTTCTGTGAGTCAGGTTCACACTTTCAACTGAGTACATATTTTCTTTGAGGTGGTTCTCATAGTAATTTCACCAAACATTTAGTATCTACTATGAACAGAGACAGCACATTAATCAATGCTGGATAATACAAACTAAAATTTCAGCATATATGGTACTTTATATTGGAATTTGTGATCTAATATGATAGTACGAGAGAGACATATCAATGCTGCACAAATAATCAGAAATCCGTAAGAGGTTTATATGAAAAAACTTTGCTTTGTGATATATGGAAGTAGAGAGAGTGGAAATCTTACCTTGAAAAAAGCTAATATTAGAAGCAAACAGAAGAAAATATAAACATAACATAACTTTATATATAAATTTACTAAATAATTCAATAAAGAAAAAAAGATGGATGTGATAAGAAAAAATCTAATAATCTGTTGGTTATATACAAAATGCCTAATATTTAGTGAAAAAGAAATTGCAAGTATAAATGCTTAGAATGGCACTTAAACTTATAAGTATTACTCTGATTAGGGTGAGCTCACAACTGGAAAATGAACATAGATGGATAGATCTTATTAAAAACAAATTGAATAGGGAAAAAGTATCTTGGGAAATAAGGTAAGGTGAGTAGGAAAGCATAGTATAGCTTTATGAATAAATTTTATTGATACTTTTTGTACTTAAATCATCTATAATGTATTCAACTAACAAGAATCAATTCTTTCAACTGAATTCTTACTAACAAAAAAGAACTAGTTACTGGGGCAGAAGTGATGGGGCACCATGGACATGGAAGTGGAAATGTTCCTCCTCCCCATTCTAAATTACATGATAGTTAAGAGGAAATCCAGGCATAATTTGCATTTCTCTGATCAACAGTGATTTAGAGCATATGATTTTCATATGATTAGAAATGGTTTTAATTTTTAATTTCTTCATCTGGAAATTGTTCATATCATTTGACCATTTATCAATTGGAGAATAGTTTGAAGTCTTATAAATTTGAGTTAAGTCTCTATATATTTTAGAAATGAGGCCTTTGGGGACAGCTAGGTGGCGTAGTGGATGGAGCACCAGCTCTGAAGTCAGCAGGACCTGAGTTAAAATCTGGTCTCAGACACTTAACATTCCCTAGCTGTATGACCCTGGGCAAGTCACTTAACCCCCAATTGCCTCAGCAAAATTAAAAAAAAAAAAAAGAAAAGAAATGAGGCCTTTATCAGAACATAAGAATGTAAAAATGTTTTCCCAATTTATTGCTTCCCTTCTAATCTTGTCTGTATTAGTTTTGTGTAAAAACTATTTTTGAAAAAGAAATTCTGTGTCAGGAAATTCCATAAATGGTTTGGAAACATTAGAAAAGTTTTTTGGCCACTTGCCAATTGTCCAATGACAGAATTTGCCTGAATAGAACAAAATACTATTTGTCAATGATGAAGTCCTGAATGATGTTTTGGACCTAGAGAAACTAAAGAATTGATCCCTGAGGCAAGCAGGGAGAAGACACTGATAGAGATCAGTTTAGCTCCACGGTCCCACCCTTTGTGGAGGTCATACAGTCGGAAATCCAAGTTATGTTAAACTCCTTCGACCCACCCTCTGTAGAGGTCTTGAGTTGTCTCACCTTACCAGGCCCTGTCAGAAATCCCTCTCATGTCCCTGAAGTTAAATTTTCCCTCTAAAATCTATTTATGGGCCATCCCAAGGCTGCTGCTTTCCTTTGGGTCAGTCTTCAGTGGCAGGCACTCTGCATCATGGTCTTTCCCCTTCCCCTTCCCTTTCCTCTTTCCCTTTCTTTCCCCCTCCTTCCTGCTCTCCTCCCCCATGCCATGTGATGTCTCCCCTAATTCCACTATGCTCCCCAACTCCACTTCTCCCCCTTACAGCTAACTCTTTGTGGGGGTTAAATGCCTGTTGGGATTTAGCCTGCCAGCTAAGGGCATGCCCCAACCTGATGGGGTGCTCCCTTTCTACTGGGTAATTTTGAATTCTACTGAGGAACTTATCTTTATATGCTCTTCCAATTCTATTTCATATTTACCATTCCTGGTGTTTATTGCATCCCTTCATTTTTTCCTGTAACCCATTCCCCTAAATAAATCTACTTTTTGCCAAAGAGAATGGTCATTATAAATTTGTCACATGACTAAACCCCAACTTTTGGTGCAGAACCCCACATCAAAAACCACATCATTAGTACAGGATTGACTTTAATAAGTAAACACTTATTAAATGCTCGTGTTTTTCCCCCTTTGGATCTGTTTTTTGTTTCCCAACAAGAATAATCTGGTCATATATTTTTCGTGATTAAACATCGCTTAGTAATTCAGGGAGGGAAGAGGAGAAGGAGAGAGAAAATTTTTGGAACTCTAATTTTTTTTAAATTTAATTTTTTAAGCTGTTAACATTGTTTTTAGATGTAAAAGAGGAAAAATATTATGTTTACAAATCACTTTTTAAAACCAGAGCTTAAGTGTTGCCTAAGCCTCTTACTAGGTGCTAACAAGATAAGTGTTGATTAGTCAAGAGAATTCCCTTAAAATCTTGTTTTCTAAAAACAAAGCTTTCTGCTCAAATTCCAACTCCTATCAAAAGCCTTTTCCATCTCCTTTCCCATTCTACCCTCACAACCAGTACCTTCTCTCAGACATTTTACAAGGAATTATCTATTTTCAGATAGTCTCTCCCAGTACTGTGTGAATTTCTTGAGGGGCAGAATTCTATTTTTGTTTCGATTTGCATTCACAAGGTTTAACACAAAGTTTTGCACTTAGTAAGCATTTAATAAATGCTAATTGTTTGATTGAGAAGTTAGCTCTTTTAACTGTATAAATATATATTTATATATTGGATTTATCATATATTTTAACATAGAGAGGAAAGGGGGAGGGAGAGAGAGGGAAGTTAACTCTTTCAGTGGAATTAAGTGCTTAGAGGTCTGGGAAGCTGAAAAGAAAAAAAAAAACCCTAAAGGGATCTTCCGGGTTGGGAAAAGTACCTTTTGTTTTTATAATTGAATTACCTAGTGATTCTCTCAAGAGAGAGGGCTGATGGGGAAAGGGGGAAGTACCTGGAAAACATAAAAGCCAAGCCACGAGACATTTTGGTAGTGTATTCTTCTCTGTGCCAAGATGAATCCTGAAGCTAGATTGCTGTTGCTTTATCCAAGGTAGGTTTCCTTTTAAGGAAAGTTCTTTTGTTTTGGAACTCTGTATCTAGCCGTGTCTGGGAACTTTAGACATTACCTCTTTCCTCCACTTTGGCTCTCACTGTTTCTCCTCAGGTGGAATATGGAGGAATTAAGATCAAAACATATTTAAATGACCTAAGTGTCTCTTGTTAGATAGAAAGTTCTAGAGCTAGGATTTGACTCTAGGAATTGAGTCCAAATTCCATATTTCTATTAAAATGCTTTTAATATCAAAATTGGGAATGCTGAGGGAGAAACTGGGTTAATAAAAAAAGCCAATACTGCCTGTGATAATTTAGTTGGGAACTTTGGATGAATTCATTAACCTCTCATAGTTGTAATGTGTGTGCATATGTAGGAATTTTAGGTATATGTACCAGATAAAGACTTTTATAATCAATATACACTTAGTAAGTGCTTGCTTAGTTTCAGCCATTATGTATCAAGATCAATAGGATGGCAACTGCTAATAAAAAATAGAGCTATAAGCCCCCAAACAGCAGGGAAAGATCCTTTTATAATTCGTACAGTTTTATCCTTAATGTACATCTTTTTTAAGCTATTGGACCTTCATGCCCAATTAATCTGTCAGGAAGTTGGGGCTCTTGAGGGTGTAAGGATGATGAAATCTGTAGTAAAGCTTGGGTCAGTTAATGCCAACAAGTATATTTCTTATTTAAAAAAAAAATCTCAAAGCTCTCAGGGTTTGTTATCCAGATTTAAGATTTCGTTTATGAAGGCTACTCCATGTGAAAAAATGAGTTCGCTAACCTATGGTAATGCAAATTGGAAACTGATAATTTTAATTTTATAGTTTTACAGTTTCCTGGAAGTAACTGGTTGGCTCATTATCTAGATAGAGCATTGGGCTTGAAATCAGGAAGACTCATCTTCATGAATTCGTATTTGACTAAAGATACTTAAAAGGTCTGTGTGCCTGGCAATGTCACTTACCCCAAACCTAATTGCTTCAGTTCCTCAACCGTAAAATGGGCTGGGGAAGAAAATGGGCAAGCTACTTATGTATCCTTGACAAGAAAACCCCAAATGGAGTCATGAAAAGTCACACAACTGAAATGACTTCAGCAACAACAGTTTTCTGCAGTAAAGACCGAGGGATTTGTACTCAGCTAGGGAAGAGGACTCTATCCCAGATGATTCTCTCAAGAAAAGTGTAAAGTGTTAGGGGTTCATTTCATGCTTTGGTGAATAGAGTAGTAAGCCCAAGAATGAGGAAGACTTGAAATGAAATCCTATGTCAAATTTTTAACTAAATATCTGCTCTGGGCAAGCTCCCAAATCTCATCTCGATTTCTCTCTAATATAATGCAAATAATAACAGTATCTACTTCACAAGGTTTGTGTTCTATATGGTCACTATTTGGTATAAACAGTGCAAATCCTGAAATTAAGAAGACCAAGTCAAGACTAAGATCAAGTCCCATGTCTGACTTGATCTCAGTGATGAGTAAAATACATCCCTTGGACCATACAAAAACAACTACCAAATCTGAGGATCTTCCCTCCCAGATCCATTCATTCATTTATTAGTTGTTGGGGTTTTTTTTTGTTGTTGTTTGTTTGGTTTTTTTTGGACTGATTAGATGAACTAGGAGATACTTTGCTTCAATTGTCTCTTAATCACTGAATGGGTGTAGCCTCAGTCTAACAGATCTATTTGAAACTTTAGTTTAAAAAGACAAAGAGACCACAAGATACTTTATGTAAAGTATCATAGATATAGATGTAGATATAGAGATTTAGATATAGTTATTATAAACATACTCCCTAGTTGTGCTCACTCTTCCTCTTGTTGGCATTTATGGTTACAGAAGAATTTGCCCTATGTTTGTAGGGAAAATTGGTTGTTACTTTGCTCCATTTCATGAAATGTGTTTGTTTTGAATTAAAAAAGCAAAATGAAAGAAGAAACTCCCTCACCCACTCTCACTGTTTCTCCTCAGGTTATTCCAAAATAATCTTGTGGAAGAGGAAGAGCATCTTTGTTCTGTCTGCTGGACTTTAGAATCAAACGTAGTTATCATGGAGTGTGGGCATGGTGCTTGCTTGTCTTGTATACAGAAAGAATCTTTTCTACCTTTCTGTTGCAAAAGATGCTGGGATTTCTCCCAGCTGAGAGGTATGGAGGCTGGCATTGCCATGAACCCTGCAGGAGAAGGCATGTGTGAGATGCATCGGGAAGACCAGAAGTTGTTTTGTGAAAATGATAAGACACTTCTCTGTGTGACTTGCTCTAAATTAGAGGATCATGACAATCACATGCATTGGCCCATTGCAGTGGCTGCTGTGGGCTACAGGGTGAGTCTTGCAAGGGTCAGTGGAAATCCTCGGTGTAGCTTCAGGTAGTCAATTGTAGTGGCCCTTCCGTGATCATTTGGGTTGCCCCTATTTTAAACTTTTCCTTGGAAATATCCCTTGAGTACATAGCTCTCCATTGGATAGTAGAGGGATGCTTTTCTTCCTGCTGTGACTCTCCCCTGTAGATCATTTAAACAGTAATGGTCTTTCAGAGAGTTTCTCAGCCCTAAACAATTTAGGGGCCTTAGGCCTTCTGATGTTTATTTATGTTGCTCTTACAGAAGATGTTCCAGACCGAAATGAAAATGTTGGACTATAGTGTAAAAAAAATTCAGGAATTCCAATTTCAAGAGAGGGAAAAATCTCTGGCATGGGCTGTGATGTGGACTGTAAGTATCTGATTATGTCCTTTTAAACGATATCTTGCATATATATATAAAATATATATTAAGTTCCTACTACTTTAGGCACTGTCCTAAGAAAACAAAGGAGCAAAATATAGACTGCTCTCAAGGAGTTTACAATTTAACGGGGAAATACACTGCAAACAAATGTATACAAAGCAAACTATAAAGATAAATGGAAATTTACAGAGAAAGCATGCAAATTAAGAGTTAAGAAGGTTTTCAGGAAAAGATGATAGTTTTAGTTGGACTTAAAGGAAGCCAGGGAGGTCTGAAGCAGAAAAAAGACACAATTCCAAGCATAAGGTATAAACAACCAGAGCCAACAAATGGAAAGAGTTTATTTATGGATTTCGGATGGGTTTCATAGCAAGTTTCTCATTATTAACCATAATTGGCAGATGAAGAAAAAACCATTGTGTCACTTGCTCTTGTCTCCTAACCTGAAATTCAATAATGTGTGTTAAGCTGTTTTAGTTGGTTTCCATCTCTGCCTGGTGCCTTCAGTTTTCTGATTTCTAATTTCTGGTTCAGCCTGAAACCTTTCCTAATTCCATTCATTGTATGACCTGGCATGAAATATAATCTTGGAACAAAGTGTTAGATTATCTTGCTACTGTTATCATACCTAACAATAGTCAATGAACATTTACTAAGTACTTACTCCATCCAGGTACTTTACTAAATTATGGGGATCTGGGGTATCAACCTGAGCACAACCAATTTAACCCTTGGATAGCTGGAGCCAAACAAAGCAGGATAGAGAGCTCAGTCAGGAATCAAAGAGAAATTTATTTTCAAATGGAGGAGAATAAATTTGCAAATAAGGACATGTGTCAGAGGGTCCCAAGACGACTGGAGAGATCTCAGTACCTCTACCAACCATTGAGCTTTGAGTTTGTAGTCCTGACAATGAGATGTGACAAAAATTTGATAAGTTTGATTTCTTGCAGGGTTTCACCACCAGAACAGAGATACTATAGGTGCTTGTTCAAGCTCAGAAACCACCTGATGCTGGTGTGAAACAATTCTGGGATTTTGCTGTGGCTGAGATCCAGAGATCATTAAAGGATTATTTTTATGCTAGGCTCAAAACAGTTTGCTTGCTTCCTTAACTCTGGAAAACAGTGTCTCCTAATATCTTAACAAAAAAAGGGCAAAAGAATAGTATCTCTTTCCTTGGAGCAAACAGTTTAATGGGAAAGACTACTTGAAAACAATTAGGTGCAATTCGGGATAGATAAAAGATAAATTGAAGATAATCATAAATCAACACTAAGAAAGGACTAGCCTGATGGGGGATCCATAAAGATTTCATATTTTTTTGCTGTGATTTGAGGGGATCAGGAAGCCATCAGATAGGAGGAAGAGGCAAAGGGAGGAACCAATGAAAATACATGTTAGGTAAACATGGATTGTCTTGCTTGAGGAATAGCAAGGAGGCTAGTGTTACTGATACTATTCATGAAGGGCAATAAGTTTAAGAAATTTGATTTGCATGGTTTTATGTTTATGAACTTTATGCAGAAAAGGCAAATTTATTACAAATTTCCTTGAGCAGGTTAGGAACCAGTCTTTAGGATATACAGCCAGGGAATTACTATGACTAAAGCAGTATTTACACAAAATATATGCATTTAATAAAGAAGTCAAATAACATTGGAGGCCCAGAACTGTGATTTTCTTCAACATGGCTTGAAGAATGCAGTCAATTCAACAACTTAGAGTGTGGAGAGAGAGCTCTGTGCCAAATATTAAAGGAAATAAAAGTAAATTTGCAGAAGGCATAGTGACCTTGGCCTTTTTTAATTCAATTATGTGACATAAAGGATGAGTAGTGCAAATTTAATGTCATTGAGGTTTGTGAAGATCAGGGAGACTGAAATGTCTAGAAGGCTTCAAGAGAGTGGTGTCCATGTAGTCATTATGCATTAACATAATCAAAGGCCCAGAAGTAGAGAAATTAGATGATTACAGAAAGCCTGAATATTAGAGAACCTTCTATGAATGTAGGGTAGCACTAACTTGAAAAGGACTTCAAATTCTTGTCAAAGAAACGTAAATTATACTTAATAGGAAACAGTGAACCATGATGGGATATTGAAGATGGGGTGGTTGGACAAGTGCTAAATATGCCTAAAACCAATATATTTTGGGGAAAAAAATCACACTCAAGCTTAAATCCACATGATTTCATGAATTTGAGAAAGCTGAATTACTTGGGAAACAGAAGAGTAATAGAGTAAAAGAGAATAAGATAAATGATAGAAAACTTTCTGGATTTAGGAATTTTAAGGATATTTTTTTTAGAAATTTCAAACTGAGTTGGGGGTGGGAAAATGAGGTGGTGAAGATTCTGGGAACAGCAATGGTAGGTGGGAAAACTTCAATTAAATTGGGAAGAAGATAACTCTCAGCATAAAAAAGAAGACTGGAGAAAGATAGGTTGGAGTAGGTTTTTCAATTGTCTTAAGAAAGTTAGAACTAGAAAAGCCTATTTACATCTAAATGCATAACTATTGATTTTAGAGTTGAAAAGTAAAGCCAGGAAGGTTCTCCAAGGACACATAGCTGCCTGGGACTGGACTCCTGGGTTCTTGACTCCCACTTAGTACACCATTCTTTGAATTTATACCACAGTGAGTATGCAGGGATAAGGTGAGGCCATGAAGTAGTTCTATGCATAACATCAAAATAACATCCTTCTTTGCAGGACCATTCAGATATCACCAGAACAATTTTTAAGGATAAAATGGAAGTAATATGGGAATACCTAAATAAGAAAGAGAAAATGGAGACAGAAAAAATACAGGATCTCATAATGGGGACAGACAATAAGAAGTTACTTAAGCTCTTTCGGAGGCTGAAGCAAATGGAAATTATCCAGGACCATGAGATGGTGGAGAAAAAGAAGAGATGGGAGGCCATGATGCTCAGATTTATCAAATTTCAAACAGACAAAAGGAAAATATTGGAGGAGAAGACTCAGAAAACGAATGTGGAACTACTACAAGTAAGATTAATAGAACAATAAATTGATGATATCTATCTTAGACGTTTTTGGGGGGAGGGAAGGGAAGGCAATTGGGGTAAGTGACTTGCCCAGAATCACACAGCTAGTAAGTATCTAAAGCCAGATAGATTTGAACTTGGGTTTCAAATGCTGGAAGGATTTAAAGTTCCTAACTCTAGCAGAACCCCATTCATTGGATTTTTATGATTTTCATGAGGTTTTTAAATGATTATATCAATTGCTCTTTTTGTGTGTGTGTGTGTGTGTGTGTGACAGGTAATACCGGAATGGTCCTGGGAACATGAGAGAAATAGTTGGAGATATGAAAATGACACCTTGTTTGGCCACCCTTTTTCTAGCACTTCTCTTGCACTGCCTGAGTTTCTCCTCAAATTTCAGGAAACTGTGCGTAAAAAAAGTTTTGCCAAGTTGAGTAAGATGGAGGGAGGGTGAGGCGGGAAAGAAGGGAGAGGACAAAGGGAGGAAAAAAGCAAAAAGAGCAATGAAAGGCCCTAGGGGAGGGAAGAGGATGGATTCCTTGAACTGAACAACTTAGTGGGACTGATTTTATGAATTTCACTGATTATTCTTTTTCTCCTTAGGATTTGAAAAACAAATTTGCAAGGTATGCAACTGTTTAGATAGTAGATAATTGCAGAATTTGGGGCATGGGGGTCATGTAATTGGGGAAGAATGAGTGTGATTGCAACAGAGGTAGAAAGTATGGCTTTTAGTATCATAACTGATTTCTTTTTTTTTTTTTGTAGGAATTACATAGAACCACATCTGATCCCTTTCAGTCCTGATATAGATGACTCTTATTTCAAGGCAGTATCTGACTTTTTAAAATACCTTCATAGTAAGTGTCAGTCTTTTGGCTATGTCTATTTGACCTTTCTTCACAGGAGTCCCAGGAGGCCAACATTCTTGGCCTGTTGTAAATATGAAGATTCTGAAGTCCTTGTGTCCTTACCTTGTGAAAAGGCCTTACCTACAGATAGGGCCGTTTTTACTAGACTATTCCAGAAATTAGAATAGTGTTCCTGGCCAAGGTAGAGTGTTGGAACCCAGTTTCCAGTGTGTGAGGGGAAGAAGTAAATTCAAGGAGAGCTTTGTCCTATTGATACTCTCCATTTGCACTAGATTAGTCAGGCCTCTAATTGGGCATTCATAAAACTTTCTGGGTGCAGTGAATTAACTTCTAGCTATTTAGGCTTATGATTGACTTTTATTTTGCAAGTAGGGAAGCCCAGACCAGGATAGCTGAGGAAATCTGGCCAACCCCGGGAAAAAGTTTTTTAGCTTAAAACAAGGAGTCATTTACCTGTGTGTAGGAAGTAGAGGTCTATTAAGAAAATCTGATTCTCAGCCAGAAAAGCTTATTGTCTCTAGCAGAGCATATACAGCCTCTTTCTCTGATTATTTCAAATTTCCTGCAGATCAGAGAAACTAGTAAAGAGCCTATGTAAGCCCTCCCTGACATGTAAAACATTGTAATTGTTATTTTTGACTGATAGTTTTTCTTTTTTGTAGCATCTGAACTATTGAAGAGTTGTAATTCCTGCAGCTTTTTTGAAGATGAAAAGAGGATTATCACATTTATACATGACTCAGGAAAGACATATGCTGTTTATACCAGTGGTAATTTTCAAGCTGATTGCCTTAGAATGCTTTCATTCTTAATAACTACTTCATCTCAGGAGGCTCTATGTATAAATACCATCACTTCCTGGACTTCCACTTTTGAAAAATAAATCATTCAATCCTCTTTGCCTCAATTAGAAGTGCTGTATCTGGAAATGCCACTAAATGCAGGTTGGAGTATTTCTGAATGGTTCTGAAAATGTTTTATTTTATAAATTTTTGCATCTTGTCAAATACTCATGTTTTTCCCATTCTTATCTGGGATGGGTTAAGTGACTTGCCCAGGGTCACACAGCTATTTAGAAATAAGCCAACATTTGAGACAATGTTGTATTTAACAAATGGAGACCTAAACTTGGAGCTGAAAAGTCTGAATATAACCCCTAAAGCCAATATTGTGTATATAATCCAGGGTAAATTCCTGATATTCTCTTGTATTCCCATGAAGACAAAGGTATTAATTTCCATTATACTACCTTCCCCATAAATGGAAATACATTTGAGATGGCAAAACTTTTACTTATACATGGAGATTATCCTTCTTTGCCTACTTCCTGAGCGTTGTTCTGAGGACCCATAGGGAAATAGATTTGTACTTGAGTTCTTAATGTGCTAGAGGAATGAAACAAAAGGTTCCTCTACTTTTATTCAAATTACTAATTCAGTGTTAACTATGTACAATAATTAAAATAATTTCTGTTCTGTGTCATGCTTTGTGTTATCCCAGGCTCGAGTCCCTCTCCCTTGTGCTCTAGTCTAGGTTAAGAACAATATAACTATCCCAACCAGTGCAACAACGAGCAAATCTTATCTTCAATTTTAAGTTTGGAGATAGGAAGATTTTACTATATATTTTATCCTCCTAAGAGCTCCAAAGAAGGAAAGGAAAAAGATGGGTCAAGATCCACCCCAACCCTCAATCCCACAACCCCTGTGTAGAAATGAGACAATATCTGCTTTTTTTCCCATTCACTCAGAACCAAGCCAAATTCTCTTAATTCCTCCTTTCCAGAATCTACCCTAAATCCCATGCTGACTGTTTTGATATCTGGCAGTTGAAGATCTAACATTCTAGCATTGGGTGCTTAGGTTAGGTTGTCCCTCGATCTCCAAGAGAACCAAAATGACATTATGTGACAGTCAAATTATAGTACGTCCCAACTGTGTATGGTTGATCAAACCAATGTGAGTTTGGGATGCTTTACCCCAGGTTGGGCACAAATAATCCATGTGACATTCTGGCTGGATTCTCTAAATTTTTAAATCCAAGTCCCTTTTTCATAATTTGGAAACACAATGTAAAAGATAAATTTATGGATTTCTTTTTGTTCAATTCCCTTTATTTTTTATTTAAAAAATTTTGCATTTTGTTTTTTCAGATAACATGCAAAGATAGTTTTAAACATTTATCTTTGTAAAATCTTGTTCCATATTTTTTTCCCTCCATCCTCAAGATAGCAGTCTAGCTGATATAGGTTAAACATGAACAATTCTTAAATAGTCATGTTCATCATGCTGTGGGGGAAAAACCACAAGGAATCAAAAAATGAGCAAATAATAAGGTGAAAATAACTGCTTTGATTCACATTCAGTCTTCATACTTCTTTGAATGTGGATGGTACTTTCCATCATAAGTCTGTAGGAATTGCCTTGAATCATGTCAGTTGTTGAAAAGACCCAAATCCATCACAGTTGATCATAGCATAATTTTGTTGCTGTGTACAATGTTTTCTTGGTTCTAATCCATTCAGCATCAGTTCAAGTAAGTCTTTCCAGGCTTTTCTGAAATCAGCCTGTTTTTTTGGATAATCTACATGTAGGCAATTGAGGCCTTTAAAAACAATTTGCATTCCTTAATTGTCTTGAGAATGATCAGCCACACCTAAAAGCCAACAATCTTCCCCAGGGGGTGATTAATCCTATCACTATTCCCATCCCCGTAAGAAGGAAGTAATAGGAACTGAGGTAATTCTTAACCCACATCCTCATTTTTTTTTTATTAAAAGCTTTTTATTTACAAAACATGAGTGATTTTTCTACATTGACCTTTGCAAAACTTTTTTGTTCCAAGCTTTTCCCCTCACCTCCCACCCCTTTATGACAAGTAATCTAATACATGTTAAATATGTTAAATTATATGACAAATCCAATATATGTATACATATCTATACAGTTATCTTACTGCACAAGAAACATCAGATCTAGAGAGAAACAACCTAAGAAGGAAAACAAATGCATGGAAATATACACAGAAAGCTTTAAAATGCTGTGTTGTGGTTCACACTCAGTTCCCACAGCCTCTCTCTGGATGTATATGACTATCTTCATCGCTGAACAATAGGAACCGGTTTGAATCAGATCATTGTTGAAGAGAACCATGTCCATCAAAATTGATCATCATATAGTCTTGTTGCTGTGTATAATGTTCTCCTGGTTCTGCTGATTTCACTCAGCATCCGTTCATGCAAGTCTCTCCAGGCCTCTCTCAAATCATCTTATAGGTTGTTTCTTACAGAACAATAATATTCCATGACATTCATATACTATAATTTATTCAGCCATTCTCCAATTGATGGGCATCCCTTCAGTTTCCAGTTTCTTGCCACTACAAAAAGGGCTGCCAGAAACATTTTTGCACATCCCACATCCTCATGAAAACATCTACCAGTTGGAATTGTCTTAGCTTTACAGGCAGAGGTCTTATTGATCCACTAAGAGATCACACATCCTATTTATGGATTGTTAGCCTAACCAATAAATTAATCATGCTCAGGTCCCTGGCCTTGCTAGGGTGGCCATTGACCCATTTTATTAACTATATGTATCACTATCATTAAACTGCTATCTTACCCTTAATAAATTTTTTTTTGAATTTTTACTTACCACAGTTCTTGATGCTGCTGTGCTAGGCACCTCTAGGGCCCCATTTGGTGCTGTTGCCATGTACCATTCAGTTTGAAACACATTATTTTAAATTTGTTTTGTGGGGAATGTTTTTAGAAATCAGATATAAACATTTCTGTCATTTTAGCAGCTAGATGGTGCAGGGGATAGAGTGCCGGCCCTGAAGTCAGGAGGACTGAATACTTTTAGCTATGTGATCCTGAGCAAGTCAGTTAACCCCAATAGCAAATGACATAACCAGGAAGCATAGGAACTAGACCAAATTTGTAGGATTATGAATAAAGCAAGGGAGTACCAGAAAAACATCTTTTTTCTACTTCATGAACTATGTTAAAGCCTTGGACTGTGGGTCACCACAAAATGTGGCAAGTCATCAAAGAGATGCTAGTACACCAGCTGGTTATTAACTTTTTTAAAATTCAAAATATGCACGGATAATTATCAACATTAACCCTTAGAAAACCTTGTGTTCCAGTTTTCCTCCACCTCCCTTAGATGGCAAGTAGTTCAATATGTTAAACATGGTAGAAATATGTGTATTAACTCTTGATCATGAAAAGAGAAAATCTTGTTTAAATCAGGGAGCAACTTAAAAATAAGTAAAATCTAAGAAATGGGAAGGGAGATTAAAAAAGAACAGGTTTATGTAAAAGAACTGCCTACCACATCCTCATCATTGTCTGGGCTTAGACTTTATAATGACTGATAA
This sequence comes from Myrmecobius fasciatus, assembly GCA_023553655.1. Lineage (NCBI taxonomy): Eukaryota > Metazoa > Chordata > Mammalia > Dasyuromorphia > Myrmecobiidae > Myrmecobius > Myrmecobius fasciatus. The sequence continues at coordinate 73,854 of JAJPUD010004725.1, read as the reverse complement.
GAGATAATTAATCACAATAATGGGATGGGGGAAGCATGGCCAGGAACTAAGAATTTTGTGGGGGAAGCATGGAAGTAGAATTTTCAAAACTTTGTATAGCAGAATGCTTTAGGTAAATTTAAAACAGAGTCATTTAAGATAATGTCTATTATCATAATCATTATTAGCTGGTTAGGGGGAAATTGCACAGGTCCTTTAAGATATACTGATAGTGAAGCTCCTTGAAACTTTGCATTCGAACAGGATTATAAAATCTTATCAGCCTTGATCATTGTTGTAAAATGAGGGGGAAATTGGCAAATCCAGTATAAAAATGAGTGAGTTTTTAGGGGAAAATTTATGAAATAAAGTTATGAAAATGTAACTTCAATGCATTAATAAACATCACATGTTAATTTTACATCTTTGAACCAACTCAATTTTAATAAAACTCAGTTTCAAAGATTTCAATCTTGCCTTAGGAGTGAATGGGTAATATAAAATAGAAGCTTATGGTAGCCAGAAATCTTCTGGATATTTGAGTTAACTATCACTTATTCATTATATGTGAAACTTCAGAATGTGAATATTCTAATTATTATTTGAAAATTTGAGTAAAAAAATCACACTGGTCCTAATCTGTGAAGTAAAATCTCTTGATATTGTAATTTGATATCATTCTGAATTTTATTTCAGATACAGTTGTCTAAATTGCTCATTCAACTAGTAATCTACCATTCAGGAAGAAAATGCCATGTGTCTGAGAACTGCCATGAGTGTACATATGTCCCTAGGAAAAGTTAAAGGGATGAGTTTGGCATGGCTTAAAGTAGTCTCAATTTCTTCATGGTGCTCTTTCCTTTTTGAACAGGAGATTGCCTACCTGGTTAGTTCTGACCTGGCTCTTAATGCCTAGCTGGAATCAAACAGCTAAGGGAGTTTTTCACCTATGACTCATGTCAGTTCATAAGGGGACAAGACGATGTCATAATCATGTCGTTCCTTTTCTTTTTCATAGAAAATTTCTATAATTAGACAGGTGAACTATAGAAATTAATTTGATTTATAGATTGGAAATTACATCATGTAGAATTTATTGTTTTTTTTACTATTACTTATTACTATTAATTAAACTAATATAACATTTTAGTTCAAATTATGATATAGGGATGATATCCTAAGGTGAGGAGTAGACAATGAAACAGATGTAATGTAAAATAAGGCAAGGCAAAGCAAGAAAAAGTCAAGGAAAGGCAAAGTAAGTGACAGGAAAAAAGAGTCAAGGTAAAACAAGGCAAGACAAAGCAAGGGAAAAGGAAATAAAAAAAAGAAAAGACAAGGCAAAGCAAGGAAAAAGAAAAGGGAAAGCAAGGGAAGGTCAGGCAAAGCAAAACAATGATAGGAAAGAAAAGGGAAGTATAGAGGACTCCCAGGAAGTTAAAAGCTTTGGTAACTGGGATGTTTCCCTCCTATAATTAATCAAGGGTGCATTTAAGCTTGAAATTATGAGAAAACATAAGATCCTGGAGCAATTACTAGGCCACTGTGAACTTTACACAAGATTGAATCTCCAGAAAATAACACTATGCTTCAGAGAACTAGATCATAGAAAACAGAAACCAGGGTTGGTCACAGAACAATGTTTTTCATAATAAAATATGGTTTTAAGATATATTGTAATGCTCAGGGAGAAACTGAGGCAGTATCACACAGTGGAAATTAGGTAATGCTAAATTAATGTTAATTGAGAGTTCAGAATCCATAGCTATGGATTAGGACTGGTGGAACTTATGTCTTAAAGCACCCAGTCCAGACCAGAGACTGACACAGCCATGTCAGCCGACTGAATAGAAAGTACTCAGCACCTCATTGCTCCGGGAACACAAAGTTTTATAATCTCCATGGCCCAGGGGAAACAAAGAACTCATGGGAACAGCTGAGCACATCTGGTATCCAAGGAAACCATAAATTCAGTTCTGACAGGTAGGGACTGAGGGATGCCTTGGCAAAGAAGACTACTTGTCTGGGTCATACAGATAAGGGGGATGTCAAGGCTGGCCACCTGGAAGTTTTATAACTCCTTTGGAATGTGAGTCCAATTATTTCTGAAGGTCAGGAAGTGGCGAATGCTATTCTGGGACAGCACAATTAAGGGAAACTGAGACAGCAACTGAGGGAAACTGTGGCACAACAATATAAGCAGCATGATTTCTCTTAATAAATGGTTCTGCTGAATTATCAGCAACCCTGTTTCCTTATTTTCAACTGCCACTAGCCCATTTGTGTTGTGCTGGTCACAACAAGGAAGGAAAAGCAAGGAATAGATAATCAAAGAAAAGGAAAGAAAAAAGAGGAATCTGAATTGCCCAAATGGATTGATTACTTCAGACCCCACTGGGGGCAGCTCATGTTACTCACACTTGTCTTTCCACCTCCATGAGGACCATGCCATCAGGAAGTGGTTCTATAACTTGCAAGTGAATTTGATTTAAATGAAGATGGGTTGTCCAAAGTTTCCTGCTTTATTTTCTCCTCCAGAACCATCTGGGTTCAATGGCAAGCTATAGATCAGGATGACAAGAGATGGCCCCTGCTTCTGGTTGATTCCTTTGAATGGACAGGGTTCCCCATCCTGAGAGTGCTCTCATGCCTATAAGGAGGAATGCTATGGAAATGTGTAGATTTAGCTCAATGGATTTTCAAATCTGATTTGCACAAAACTTCCAAAGATAGAAGTCTACAATCACGTTCTTTTCTTTTTTCCTGCCACACTCAATCAATTCCCAAGTCTTCTAAAGTATCCTCTGCATCCTTTTCTTTAAGTCCACTTACAGAAAGTTATAGAATCTGAGATTTGAAAGGGACCTCTTTGATCATTTAGTCCAACCCACACATGAAGGCCATCCTCATAATAAAGTATGCAAGAAGTGACTGTCCATTCCCTATTGCAAGAAAAAAAGTGGCCACCTATACTGGGGGTCTCTTGACCTCTTTTCTTTTGCAGTGATCTCCACTTTTGTCTCCCAGATAAGTGTCTTCCTCCCTAATGTATTCTTTTTAGAGTGGTCAAATAACATTCTTCAAACAATTTGAGTAATGAAACTAAATGTAATGATAGAACAACCAGAGAATTTCTTATTTTAAGTAGTGGTAAGTATGTTTTAAAATAATTCTGCATACCAACTACTTTCTAATATTTTTATAAATATTCCACAGGCCCTCTGACAAGCTTCTCATACTTTCAAGGGTGATGGTGGTAGTGATTGTCCTGCATATACTAGATTGGAAATCTTTTTTGTATATAAGAGCTGTATGGAGTATTTATATAGGCACTGTACTGACCTTTTAAGAGCACTTAACCACTTGAGTCTTTGTCTCTTCTGGATACTGTGGAAATCTAGGTAGAATCTTCTAGTCTAAATTTCACAAAGAAATATTTTTTTTCATTAACATTAATTTGGTTTGAGATTCTAATCTTACTTTTCATTTGTCTCTGTGACGGGTCTCAAGCCTTGGAAGGAAAACATAGTATGAAAATGACAATTCCTTCTCTAGTGCTTCTTCCTATTCTTCCATTTGGATGAAAAACTGCTAAATAGTGAGACACAAAGCAATCTCTGTATTCTTTGTGTAGAATTTTTGGGTCTCTTGCAGAAGAACAAAATAAAACAAAACAAAAAAAGACTTATCTTACTAAAATGCTGCTGCTGCTACTTCCCCCACTGTGGATATGGATGAAGATAATAGTTGAGGATTTTTAGCTACTTCTTGTAAAAAGAGAGGATGGAGTAGAAAGAACATTATTCCCCAGTTTTACAGCCAAGCCATCTTCATAGGGAAACTTTTTTTTTTTTTTTTTTTTTTTTGAGGGCCTTGGGGTTAAGTGACTTGCCTAGGGTCACACAGCTAGTAAGTGTTAAGTGTCTAAGTTCAGATTTGAACTCAGGTCCTCCTGACTTCAGGGCTGGTACTCTATCCACTGCACCACCTAGCTGCCCCAATGGCAGCTGATTTTTTAAAAATATATTGTTTCAGTATAACATCTGTGACCTGATGTCACATCCTGATTATTGTTTTGACCCTCTGAGCCTTAGAAAACCTAAGTAATTCCTTGATTTTTGAGATTCAGTCAAAGAAAGTAGTTAGTGTGATAAAGTTAATATTTCTTTTTGTTTACCTCTTACTAAAACATGATTTCAATCTAAATTCTCATACTTCTTGATGAAAGCACCATTACTCTTTCCAAGTCTTAGTTTCTTTATCAGTCTCATGGACCTGAGATCTTTACATATCATTGATGTCTGTGGCATTTAAAAATGTTTCATATACATAATTTCTCTATATATAATATAATCATTTTAAATATGATACCACAATTTAAGAGTGGTCATTTGGCCATCTTGCTTTTAGACAAAGACAATTATGGTAGGAAGCATAAGGCTTATATATCCATTGGAAGAAATGAGTTCCCAAGAGTGGCAATGAACTCTAAATGATTAACAATTCACGAGAGAACGAATATTACAATGAAAGACTAGATCTGAACTGTTTATGAAATTTACTTATAAGTTAGCCTTTGCTTTGAGCAATCTATTCAGAGAATTTATTCCTATTTAAACCTGAGTAGAGCACAACTTCTTCAACTGGGTGGGATCTGGATGGAGGAAAAGGTTAGCTCACCATTCAGAGACTGAGATTTTGAAATAAGGATAAAAGAAAAATGATGTAATCTGGTTCTCCCAAATCACTGAATTTTAATAATCATTTCTCTCAGTCCCACATTTGATTCTATTGTGAAGTGCAGCCTCAAATATCATTAACATTTCTATATATTACCAAAGTCCAGCAGCAAGAGATAGAAGGAAAAAATCTATTTAAAATAATTATGGGCAATATAAACTACTTGGGAGTCTACCTGCCAAGACAAACCCAGAAACCATATAAATTTAGATATAAACAATTGGAAAAATATCAATCACTCATGGGGTACTGAGCTAATAAAAATAAGTCTACTTAAATCAGTCTACATGTTCAGTGCTGTCCCAATCAATCAAAAAGTATTTTATAAAGATAGAAAACAAATAAGAACTCATCTGGAAGAACAGAAGCTCAAGACTATCAAGGAAATCAATGAAAAAATATAAAAGATGGTGGTCTAGACCTACCAGATCTTAAAATTTATTATAAAGAGGAAATTATCAGAACAATTTAGTACTGAATAAGAATTAGAGTAGTAGATCAGTGGAATTAATTAGGTACCCATTTCATTATAGTAAATGATTATAGCAACTTGGCATGTGGTATACCTGGGATCACTTTTGGTTTGCACTGCTAGATTTGGCTTCCAGAAACAGTTAGGATCTTTCAGTCTTCCCCCTCAAAGTCATCTGCTGTTCCTTACATGAGTCTGTGAGTTGAAATTTCCTGAGGCCGAGTCTGCTTTTCTTTAAATTTTTTTTTACTTGTTTTAAAGATAAATACAAAACAAGAAAAGAAGAAAAGGAACATTACATGTACATATTATGTATGTATATATTAAAATTAAAAATTAAAAAAAATGTACATATTAAAATATGAAAAAAGATTCAATATGAAACATAATTTCCATTTCAGGAAAATCTATAGAATAAATACTACATATTATTTTCAAAGCTACCCAGATTTTTTTTTTTTCTTATTTGTAGGTTTACTTTTGTTCTCTACCTTGTACTTCCTACTTTTTTTTTGTTTGTTTGTTTCCTCCATCTTATTCCCCCAGCTTTAAAGGCTACAATTGAATACAGAATATATATATCTATATAAATAGATATAGATGTAGTTTAATATTTGATATTATTATTTTTTTTTTGCTGAGGCAATTGGGGTTAAGTGACTTGCCCAAGGTCACACAGGTAGGATGTGTTAAGTGTCTGAGGCCAGATTTGAACTCAGATCTTCTGACTTCACGGCTGGTGCACTTTTCACTGCACCACCTAGCTGCCCCTTGTTATTATTTTTTAACTCAGTAATATGTTTTAGAAATTTAATTGGAATAGTAATGAAGAAATGAATTAGGTAGGTAACATTGCCTTTTTTTGACCCGACCCGCGGGTCTCGAGCTAGGGGTGCCTGAGATCTCGCATCGGCCTGTGAGCCAAAAAGGCTGGGGAGGCATCAACCTGGGGATGGGGTGTGAAAGGAAAGAATGGAGACCATTCTGTATAAGGGCAGAATAGCTCGTTTATTGAGGCTCAGTACAGGGTTTTTATACATTGTGCATCAAAGTAAACTTTCATATAACAAAGGATGTAACATTTGTTGACCATTTGTCAGGAAATTGAATAAGGGGAGGGATATGGTGTATGCGTGATTTCCTGAAGCAGGATGCCTACTTGAAACTTTCTTGAGATAATTGATCGTATCTGGCTTCCTGGTATGCACTTTTTGGGGGCAGGGGTTTGGTGATGTTCATTAGACCTCTTGCTGGTATGCACTTCCTTTTGGGGGGCAGGGGTTTGGTAGATCTCTTTGTCTCCAACATTTTTTTAAAAAAATATATTGGCTTTAGCTATCCATGAACAATAAATATTACTCCAATTATTTACATATGACTTTAACTGTATAAAAAGTATTTTATGTTTATGTTCATATAGTTCCTATATCTGTTTTGGAATTAATAATTTCTAGTTATTTTAAATGACCTAAAACAACATTGAAAATATTGGTGCCACATAGTGTAGTTGCCCATTTTTCTTTTTTGATTAAATCTATTCTAGCTTTAATTTTGTCTGAGATCATCATCACTATTCCTGTTTTTCCCCTCATAAAAATAAATTCCACACCAGCCCTTTATTTTATCTTTGTGTATATCTCTCATTTTTGTTGTGTATCCTGAAAGCAACATATTGTTGAATTCAAAATATTAATCTGTCTCCATTTTATCAGTTAATTTATCCCAAATATATTTTGCTGTAATTCCCTTCTTCCTATTTTTTCCTCATTATTCTTAACCTATTTACTTTTCTCTTCTTACCCTATTTACTTTTCTACCCTACTTTATTTCTACCAGATACCTTAGCCTACTATTAACAATCCATCCCTCTAATAGGCCTTCCCTCATCTTCTCCACTACTCTTTCTCCTTGCCCTCTTATTTCTTTCTCAATTTGTAAGCTTTTTTATATCCTTCTAGATAGATATGTTAACTCTTGTCCTCCCCAACTTGCTTTTTTTTTTTTTAAATCAATTCTCCTTTTCCTGCCTCATTTGTAGGAAGTAATTGCTCCTTTTTACCTCTCCTTACAGTTTTATTTTCTTAAAATCATCCCTTAATATGCACCACTCAGCCCAAGCTCTTCCTTCCAAAGGACCCAAATAATGATAGTCATAAAGTACTATTTTCACACATAAGAAGTAAACAATTTGACTTTACTGAGTTTTTTATAATTGATCTTTACTGTTTATTTTATTTCTTATGGATCATATATGTTGAATTTTCCATTGAGTTCTGCTGTTTTTCTGATCAATACTTAAAATTCAGTTTTTGAAATGTCCATTTGTTTTCATTAAGGATTATACTTAATTTTGCTAAGTAAGTTACTCTTAATCATAACTCCACCTTTTTTATTCTACTAAATATAATATTCCATGACCTACAGACCTTTAACAAAGTACCTGCTAAGTCTTGCATAATCTTTGTTGAAGCTCCATGATACTTAAATTGTTTTAAATTGATTTGTTTTCTTGTTGCTTGAAATATTTTCTTCTTAATCTGGGAGCTTTGAAACTTGGATAAAATATTTCTGTAAGTTTTTCTTTTGAGAATGCTTTCAGTTAGTAGTCAGTGGATTTTTTTTTTCTTTCTTGTTTTAGAACTTTAGGGCAATTTTCCTGAACAATTTCTTGTCAATCCAAAATCTCTTCTCATATATAATTAAATCACTTGCTAACAGTCAGACCTAATAAGATTAAAGGAAGGATGTGAAGTTCAATCTCTCCAGTGTCTGAACCCAGGCATCTTTCTATTTATTGCCCCATTAGTTGCTACAGATATTCTGTGGAAGCTGGCATCAAAGAACAGAGGAAGAAGCCTCAAGGATGTATCTGGCCCACAAAAGCTCAATTTGTACCCTTGAGTCAAGTGGAAACCCAAGACACAGAATTTCTGGGTAATTATGAATCAAGTTACTAATTAGGCTGGCTCACAATCAATAAATTATTAGTCAGTGGTTTGTCTTGATAACTAAAGAAACAAAAGGAGACCCTGAAGTACTTTAAACCCCTTCTGAAAGGGTTCCTCCCTAACAAGGGAAAATTGAAGAGACTGATCATTGATTGAAGAGATGAACTAAAAATCTTTGGCTCCTGCTGAGAACTTGATTTGATCATGAGGCTTAGTATTCTCAAGGCATATGTGCCGGGGAAGCCATTTTTATCAGAAGCTCTCTAATTAGGATTTGCCTTCACTCGCTGGGTTGCTCTAACTCTGGGAGTGATCAAGGACTAGGGTTTCCTTCCTCTAGGCAAAGTCTTGTCCAGACTGGATTCTCCATACTTTGAACATGAACAGAAATTAGATCTCCCAGTTGGATAGGATCTTGCCTGCCCAAGTAAAGAGTCTATACCTTGCTGAAAGCATTATTTAGATATTACTTTGTGGATCAGACTTTTACCATACTACTATGAGGTCAATGGCATGTAAAGGTCTTAGGTCCATTTGGTAAATGAAGAAACAAAGACTTGAAAGGCTAATAGTGCTATCATGAAGAAGTGTGAGAATTTGGATTGAATTCAGATCTCTCATGAAGCCAGTTCCAACATGCTATGATAAGGGACATGCTGGACCCTTAACTTAGGCCCTAGACTAGCTTATGAAAATTACTAACATAAACATTTTCCAAAATCACTAATATAAGTATGTTTAGACCTGCTGGGCCTACAGAAAAAATACTTGCCCAGTAAACTGTTTTTTGAACCCAGGACACCAAGTTTGTATTTTAATTAGTTTTGTTTTTAACAGACCCTGTTAAGGCTACTGTCTGAAAAAATATATTATATATATATACATATATATGTATATACACATATATAAATATAAAATTTTAAATTAGGCTTAGGATTCCTACTATGGCTTAGAGTCAAAATTTTTGAATAAAAGCTTTCTTCCCTCCTCATTGTCAACTAGTTACCTATGCTATAGGACTGGTGGTGGGATGGGCACCCAGGTCAGGCCCTGGCCTGGAGGATCTGTGAGCCGGCCTGGCCGAAGATCAATCTGGCTTTCTCCCTGAAAAGCAACCAACTGAGAGAGATTTGCTTGGGGCCACGTGAAGTCACATAAGTCCTCCAATCACCTTTCGTTCTTCCCATCTTTGTGAGAGCGCAGCCTTTTCCTCCTCCCAAAGGAACCTAGTACATCCCTTAGAAAGTCTCCTGGGTTCCACAGCCTATCTCCCTGCTGAGAGTAATGCATTTGGAACCGAAGGTGGACTTTCAGATGGGAGCTTTGTACTGTCCCTCAGGAGTTTACTCTCTGGGGAATGACACAGAGTGGTACCAGCTGATTAGGAGTGGGGGCTTTCAGGACAAGGAAGAGAGATTATTTGGGAACACTCACTGAGTTCAGATACACTGAGCTGGAAACGCCTGAACCTCTCAGCCCGGAACCTCAAGGGACTAGGCTGCTCGATCCCATCCCATGTTGGTCCTCCCTCTGTGTGCCGATCTGAACTTGAATGTCCCGGATTTGGTCTATGTGATGCTCTCTGGAGAGACAATATTTGCCCTTTTTTTTTTTCCCATTCACTTAGAACCAAGCCAAATTGTTCTCTAATTCGTCCTTTCCACATTCTACCCTAAATCCCATGCTGACTGTTTTGGTATCTGGCAGTTGAAGACCTTCTAACATTCTAGCATTGGGTGCTTAGATTAGGTTGTCCCTCGTTCTCCAAGAGGACCAAGACATTATGTGAGTCAAAGTAGTGTGTCCCAACTATGTGTGGTTGATCAAACCAATGTGAGTTTGGAATGCTTTACCACAGGTTGGGCACAAATAATCTATGTGACATTTGGGCTGGATTCTCAAAATTTTTTAAATCCAAGTCCCTGTTTCATAATTTGGAAACACAATGTAAAACATAAATTTAGTCTTTAGTTTGCAATGTTATGGATTTCTTTTTGTTCAATTCCCTTTACTTTTTATTTAAAAAATTTTAGGGGCAGCTAGGTGGTGCAGTGGATAGAGAACCAGCCCTGAAGTCAGGAGGACCTGAGTTCAAATCTGGTCTCAGACACTTAATATTCCCTAGCTGTGTGACCCTGGGCAAGTCACTTAACCCCAATTGCCTCAGCAAAAAGCAAAAAAAAAAAAAAAAAAAAAAAAATTTTTTAATAGCATTTTATTTTTTCAGATAACATGCAAAGATAGTTTTAAACATTCATCTTTGTAAAATCTTGTTCCAAATTTTTTCCCCCTCCATCCTCAGGATAGCAGTCCAGCTGATATAGGTTGAACATGAACAATTCTTTTTAAAATATTCATATTCATCAGGTTGTGTGTGGGGGGAGGGGGGGAACCACAAGGAATCAAAACATTTCTCTGTCATCTTAGCAGCTAGATGGTGCAGGGGATAGAGTGGGGCCCTGAAGTCAGGAGGACTGAATATTTTTAGCTATGTGATCCTGGGCAAGTCAGTTAACCCCAATAGCAAATGACATAACCAGGAAGCATAGGAACTAGAGGCCAAATTTGTGGGATTATGAATAAAGCAAGGGAGTACCAGAAAAACATCTTTTTTTCTACTTTATGAACTATGTTAAAGCCTTGGACTGTGTGGGTCACTACAAAATGTGGCAAGAGATGCTAGTACACCAGCTGGTTATTAGCTTTTTTAAAATTTAAAGCTGTTTATTTTCAAAACATGCATGGATAATTCATCATTAACTCTTACAAAACCTTGTGTTCCAATTTTCCCCCAACTCCCTTAGATGGCAAGTAGTCCAATATATGTTAAACATGGTAGAAATAAATGTATTAACTCTTTCTTGATCATGAAAAGAGAAAATCTTGTTTAAATCAGGGAGAAACTTAAAAATAAGTAAAATCCAATTAAGAAATGGGAAGGGAGATTAAAAAAAAAACGGGCTTATGTAAAAGAACTGCCTACCACACCCTCATCATTGTCTGGGCTTAGACTTTATGGTGACTGATAAGAGATAATTAATCACAATAATGGAATGGTGGAAGCATGGTCAGGAACTAAGAATTTTTTGGAGGAAACATGGAAGTAGAATTTTCAAAACTTTGTATAGCAGAATGGTTTAGGTAAATTTAAAACAGGTCCTTTAAGATATACTGATAGTGAAGCTCCTTGAAACTTTGCATTCAAACAGGATAAGATCTTAACCTTGATCACTGTATGTTGTAAAATTAAAAAAACTGATAATTGAGAAAATAGGCCCCTCTTTCCCACTCCACTCAAGAGGGGGAAATTGGCAAATTCAGTATAAAAATGAGTTGAGTTTTTAGGGGAAAATTTAGGAAATAATAAAGTTATGAAAATGTAACTTCAATGCATTAACACCACATGTTAATGCTGGCATCTTTGAACCAACTCAATTTTAATAGAACTCAGTTATAAAGATTGAAGATGGAGGGGTTTCATTGCAGAGGCAAGCCATGCAAATCAGATGTCCACATTTAGGAGCCACTGGCCGAGTGTCTTCACCCAAGCAAATAACACAGAGATGCATCTCTGCCTCTTCAAATGCATCAGCCATGACCCTGAAGAGAGAAAACGAGACTCAGTATGTTTCATCTGAAGTTTCCAGCACAGTTCATGAAACACCACAGGAGGTCCAGAAATAACTGGTGTTTTGTCCCCTAATCTTGGGGACAAATTTTTCCATAAATATAGATGCCACCATTTGGAAGACTGGGCAGTGTTGGAGTCCAACTCCAGCAGTGAATTAAGGGCATGAGATGCAGGAGCCAGGGGAAAGAAATCAAACCTTTGATCCATTGTATAGTAGTTTTTATATTTTGCTTCAGTACCTAGATTTATATTAAACAAGTATGTCTCTGCTATTTCATAAGAAGAGGGAAGTTGGTTGCAGCATGAAGATGGGGGGGGGGGGGTTCATTGCAGAGGCAAGCCATGCAAATCCTATGTCCACATTTAGGAGCAACTGCCTGAGTGTCTTCACCCAAGCAAATAACACAGAGATGCATCTCTGCCTCTTCAAATGCATCAGCCATGACCCTGAAGAGGGTCATGATTCTCAGGGCAGCTAGGTGGTGCAGTGGATAGAGCACCAGCCCTGAAGTCAGGATGGACCTGAGTTCAAATCTGGTCTCAGACACTTAATATTCCCTAGCTGTGTGACCCTGGGCAAGTCACTTAACCTCAATTGCCTCAGCAAAAAGCAAAAAAAAAAAAAAAAAAAAAAGCTCATCCTCTCCACATCAATTCTTACATCAGAAAAAGGGCAATTTGTTGTCCAAAACCAAAGAACATATCCTCTATATCTGCCAGTACTTATAATTATTCATATCTGTAATACTCTACACATCTGAAAAGATATGACAAGAGGTAATTTTTCTTAACTCTAATTGTACCAGCACAGCTATATAAATGTAATATTTTCTTATCCTTTTTTCATGTTAATGGATATATTCCCCATATATAGGTTTTCCTAATGATGCTACATTCACTCATATATTGTCTTCCTCTTTTCTTGGATTCACAATCATTTTCCAACATATTCATTGACCATAAATGAATTATTTAGTCATGGATTTATGGTACCAAAGTTCTTTCTAATTCTTTACTACCAGGAAAAAAATGACGTGATGAATATTTGACTGAATTTGGAAATACTCTTTCCTTTGTTGTATCCTTTCACCTATGATTAAGAATAACATTTTTTTTCCCCCTGAGACAATTGGGGTTAAGTGACTTGCCCAGGGTCACAGTTAGAAAGTCTGAGTCCAAATTTGAACTCAGGTCCTCTTGATTTCAGGGCCAGTGCTGTATCCACTGTGCCTTCTAGCTGCCTCAACATTTCTTGATCTATGTTAATGGATTCTGGAAAGTTGAGATTCATTTTGGGGCACAATTGTAAATGTCTATTTGGGTAGCTTATCTCACACCTCCACTAGTGGTGGCTCAGTTGATCCACCTTTTCCCAGACCTTTCAGCATTGTCTATTTTTTCTTTCTCTTCTGATCTTTGCCAATTGATCAGACATGAGGTTCTACCTTTGAGTTCATTTCATCATTATTGGCTTGAAGAATACTTTCATTAAGGAATTGTTATCTTCAAGGTATATTTGCCAAGTTGATAATAGAAATTCAGATAACTAGGTGGACAAGGAAAGATATTAATCCTTCCAGATTCCTACCACTTTTTTTATTTTAGCAAGCTGACTTTCTCCACTTGATCTGACATGTTATTTCCTACCCCATGAACATGAAATGTTGCTTTCTTCTCCTTTGCTAGGTTCAGAAGACTCATTCCCAAAGTATTACATTACATCATGGTGAACAACAATTCTCAACCTCAATGTCTACCATATTATACTGACCAATTTTTATATTCCTGACCCAGAAATGAAGTTATTAATGGTGAAACTTACCTTCCTTTTTTCTTTTGGGATCTTTTCTTCAGCTTCCACTGCTGTGCCTTTCTTCTTTGCTTGCAAGACAAGGAAACTGAGTCTGTCTGCTCTTAGGCCTTTTATATATCCCTAAGCACACCAAAGCCCCTCCTTCCTTTAAGGTGTGAATTCTCCTGACCTCCAAAGCCAATAAACTCAGATATGACAGCCATTTTCCCAGAGGTATGAGCTCCATGGTATTCACTGTTAATGCAATCACAAGCATGTGAATTTCAGCAAGTATCACAACAATGCTTTTGGCAGAGAAATAATCCTGCAAGATCTAAGAATGAATTGAATTCACATTTTATGCCAGACCAGGTGAATTTCAACCTTGTGTTGGTTCAAAGAAAGTAACCTGAGTGAATCATTAAAAAAAGTTTTTCATTTAGAAATCTTAATTTCCTTTTCTGATTTTCAGAGTTGGCTCTATTTGTAAGAAACCAAAGGGGAAATGTTTCAGTGACTATGAAATGCTGCACCATGGTTTAATGCAACAGTCATGATGAAGTACATCAACTACTGACTTCCTTTGGTTCTTTATTTGGGGTTATTAGCTGGTTAAGGAGGTGTTCCAAGGTGCCTTAGTTGTCTTTGGAGATTTAGATATTCAGTTTGAATTTCAGATCTACTGTTAGAAGGTGGTTTTAGTTTATTGATCAGCTAACTTTGTACATTGCAATTTTTAAATTTTATTCTGAACATAAGAGGGTGAAAGGGAAGAAAGGATTTACATAAAATTCCTTTAAAATATATAATTGTCTTTTTCCCCCTTTTTTCTTCTCTCTACTCCCCCACCTTGGAGATGGTTACCATTAGGCACAAATAGGGAAAAGAGGACTCTATCCCAGATGATTTTATCAAGAAACGTGAAAAGTGTTATGGGTTCATTTCATGCTTTGGTGAATAGAGTAGTAAGCCCAAGAATGAGGAAGACTTGAATTGAAATCCTATTTCAAATTTTTAACTAAATATCTGCTCTGGGCAAGCTCCCAAACCTCATCTCTCTAATATAATGCAAATGATAACAGTATCTACTTCACAGGGGTTTGTGTGCTATTTGGTCACTATTTGGTATAAATAGAGTGCAAATCCTTTGATTAAGAAGACAGAGTTTTGGTCCCATGTCTGATTTGATCTCAGTGATGAGTAAAATACATCCCTTGGACCATACAAAAACAACTACCAAATCTGAGGGTCTTCCCTCCCAGATCCATTCATTCATTTATTAGTTGTTGGGTTTTTTTTTTTGGGGAGGGGGACTGATTAGATGAACTAGGAGATTCTTTGCTTCAATTGTCTCTTAATCACTGAATGGGTGTAGCCTCAGTCTAACAGATCTATTTGAAACTTTAGTTTAAAAAGACAAAGAGACCACAAGATACTTTATGTAAAGTACCATAGATATAGATGTAGATATAGTTACTATAAACATACTCCCTAGTTGTGCCCACTCTTCCTCTTGTTGGCATTTATGGTTACAGAAGAATTTGCCCTATGTTTGTAGGGAAAATTGGTTGTTACTTTGCTCCATTTCATGAAATGTATTTGTTTTGAACTAAAAAAGCAAAATGAAAGAAGAAACTCCCTCACCCACTCTCACTGTTTCTCCTCAGGTTATTCCAAAATAATCTTGTGGAAGAGGAAGAGCATCTTTGTTCTGTCTGCTGGACTTTAGAATCAAACGTAGTTATCATGGAGTGTGGGCATGGTGCTTGCTTGTCTTGTATACAGAAAGAATCTTTTCTACCTTTCTGTTGCAAAAGATGCTGGGATTTCTCCCAGCTGAGAGGTATGGAGGCTGGCATTGCCATGAACCCTGAAGGAGAAGGCATGTGTGAGATGCATCGGGAAGACCAGAAGTTGTTTTGTGAAAATGATAAGACACTTCTCTGTGTGACTTGCTCTAAATTAGAGGATCATGACAATCACATGCATTGGCCCATTTCAGTGGCTGCTGTGGGCTACAGGGTGAGTCTTGCAAGGGTCAGTGGAAATCCTCGGTGTAGCTTCAGGTAATCAATTGTAGTGGCCCTTCCGTGATCATTTGGGTTGCCCCTATTTTAAACTTTTCCTTGGAAATATCCCTTGAGTACATAGCTCTCCATTGGATAGTAGAGGGATGCTTTTCTTCCTGCTGTGACTCTCCCCTATAAATCATTTAAACAGTAATGGCTTTTCAGAGAGTTTCAGGACAGACTAGACAATGTCAGCAATAGGGAGTCGTGTGGGAAATTTGAGAAGAGATAAAAATATTTTAAAGAGCCACTGCAAAGAATAGCCTAGTAAATCAATAAAGAAATGTAGAATTGCCTAGCTGCAGTGAGAACCCACTTTTTGTAATATAAATTTGTAGTGAACTCATTCAGAAGGATTGTGTGATTTTTTTCCCATACTGATTTTGGCAGCAGGACTGTAGGAGCAAAGATAGCAGGAGGTGACTGTGATCAAAGGCTGAGGCTTGACAGGGCACAATGATGAAAGAAACAAAAACTTAAGAGAAAACCAATGTTGAGATGAATTGATTGACCAAATTGTCAAAATGGAAAAAAAGGAGTAGGAAGTAGCTAATGAGCTACAGTAAAGACCTGGGAGAGAATTGAAGGGCTAAGCCATTGATTGTCATGATGTGGACAAAGTCAAATTGGTTAAGAAGAGGTGGAAAAATCAATAAATTATGCTTAGAGAAGGATATTTCAGAGTTCACAAGCATGTAGGTGGCAGAAACCCTCATACCTGAGGAGAGAAAAAATGGGTGGAAATGACCTAATTTGAAAATAGTAGTTATCAAGATTTTGATTTTGAAGCAAGTTTCAGCCAATATTATATCTATAAATGTCTATATATATATATATGTATATATATATATATATATATACATATATATATATATATATAGGTCTGAAAAGAGGAGTGGTTCCTAAGTGATGGAGATAGGGGGGAAGAGGGATTGGAAATAGCAGAAAAAAAAGTTCTAACTACCTTTCTTGACATGTAAGCTAAGGGGAATATGTAGCCAGTATAGTAAAGGGTGGAGAGAGAGCTTGTGTAACAAGGGCTGAGCTAAATTTCAATAATAGTTAGATAATGGAAAGAGTGGGAGATAAAAAGCTTTAGGATGAAGTGAAGTTTATTGTCTCTGGAACAGGCATTCCAGAGGTGTAATGGAAGGAATGGGTGATGTTCAATTGAAAATTTGAGATAGGAATGTTATAAAAATTGGATGTTGGAAGATTGAGAAGGGGTGGGTGGGTGATACCTTACAGATTCCAAATAGCTGAGATATGTAAAGTATAACAAAATATACTCCTCCAAACAAGCTAAAGATACACAAAGCATGAGATAAAAGTCAGAGTCAGATGGGAGGTCCCAATTTACTTTTTCTCCTTCCTCCACAGGCTAAAGATTAAGCAGGAGACTCCAGCAGAAAATGTATATCAAATTTTCTAAGTAGGATATGGAAGGGAGGATGTCACAAAGAAGGTCATTCCTGATCACAGGATGTGGGTGAATAGATTGGAAGACACTGCAGTAATTGGGTTTCCTTTCATTGAAGTATTAACATGAGGTACAACAACTAGTCAATGAGAAAGATTTCTATTGCCCCAAACTTCTTGATGTACAAATGATCTTTTGTGAGTGAATTCTAGCTGAATTTGGAGAAGCCTGTAGCTTCCAGAAACTACAGAATCAGTCTTGACCAGTGAAGAGCACCTGCAGACTCAAAACATTGGTTGAGACTTTTAAAGTATTCTTCTCCCTGGCTTATTGTATCTGCATATACCTTCTCTCTTTAACCCCTGATCCCTGTTCAAAAGTCTCTAAAACTTTATAATAAATATCCACTTTACTTTGAGCAGCTATGAATTTGCTCTGCTTTTTCCATCTCAATTTAAACAAAGGATAGAAGAAATTTTTTTTTTCACATTTCTCTAGCACTTTAAAACCTCAGATCCGATCATTAAGTCAAGCCTTTTAAGTCACACTTTATTCAATAAAGTTGTTTTCTCACTATAATTCTGTGATGTAGGCAGCACAATGGTATTATCTCCGTTTTCAAACCAAAGTTTTCCTCCCATTCAAATGTATTGCCTACTAAGTACAAGGCAGTAAAAGGGATGGAGACTAAATTTTCTGCCTTCATAAAGTGTAAAAGCAGGGTAATCAGAGTCCAATTTTTAGCTTGGATTAAACAATCTTCTCAATTTGGCCATTGGAGGTTAAATTCAGGTCTTTTTTAGCTTCATACTAAGGCTTCCATTTCCTTTTGAAAGAACTGCCATTTCTCTAATGGGGAAAAGCTGGTTGAAGTGATTACTAATAATATTATCTAATTTCACAGTGCTTTAAGATTTACAAATTACTTTATATGTAGCTGATCCCATTTGGTCTTTAAAACAACTGTATAAGTTGTTATCTCCATTCGAAAGGTAAGGGGGACTATGGACAAGTTAAATGACTTATCTAGAATCACATGGCTAGTAAGTGGTTGGGCATTTTTGAACTTGGTTCAAAGATCTTATGCTCAGGGCCACCTAGTGGGCTAAGTATTACTATTTCTACTACCCACCTTCCCTGCCACCTGACAAAGGCAGATCATGGATTATGAAAAATGGAGTGAATATTTAGTAATTGCGTATATCAAATTGGTTTCTCCATAAGTTGAGCTCTCATATGCTGACCAGATCATCAGTAATTTAGAAAGAACTTTCCATTGCTAATGAGAATGTTTTGGGAAGCTGGTCTTGACAGAATATTAGGAATTCACAGATCTCCTAATACCTATTCAATGATTTGGAGGTGAGCAGGAATTCCATTTATGCCTAGTTAAAAAGCTTTGCTCTAGATTTATTATCCTATGATTGACCAAATATGAAAGCAATAGACCTGAGCATTTGACAAGATGTACACTTTATTCAATGATTCAATATTATTTAGAACCACATCAACTTCTATGCAAAGGATTTTTACTCATATTATCTTTTATTGGAAGAAAAGGCTTGCTAGATGATTCATCCCTCTTCATAGCAATTCTGAAAGTGATGATAATCCTGGCATAGAATTCTTCTTCAAACACTTTATCCTGGGATTAAGCCTCAATAATGAATCCTCTTAATACAACGTCTTCAACTTGAACACTTCCAAATATATAGGCAAGGTATTTCTTCTCCGAGAAGCCCGATATAATTCTGACAGCCCTTTTTTTTTCTTCAGAGAAGTTGTAGAAATTGCATTTCTCTGACAGTTTATATCCTATAAAAAGGGAAAGGTATCAGTCCAAAAGAAATGATTTCAATATCCTTAGTGAGAGGAAGACCTTACTTGAATTCCATAGCATTCCTTCTGTGGGTAACCAGAAAATGAATTTTTTTGATTGAATTATTTTGATTGAATGAATTAAATATTACCTTCATTAACTAAGTCTTCATTAGACTAAATGTTGATTAAGATGACCATATAATTAGTCAAATATCAAGTTCTATAGTGTCCTAAGTCTCTCAAAAATTGGATCATCAATTTCTCAGCTTTTACTTCCCCAAATTGTCACCCCTTTAGTTCATCATGTAGAGAAGAAATAATTAAATGAAATTATATCTGCATCTGTCTATTGACTAGTGCAATATATTCTTGAAGTGCAGATAAGTATTCCCCAAATATTTGAAGATTTCTTTCTTTTTTTTTAAATTTTTTTAATTAAAGCTTTTTATTTGTATAACATATGTATGGGTAGTTCCCCAACATTGATCTTTACAAAGCTTTCCATTACAAATTTTACCCCCAGTCCCCTCCCGTCCCCTAGATGGCAGGAAGCCCACTACATGTTAATAATGTTGAAATGCTTGAGAAGTTATGCAAGAAAAATCCTATCTACAAGGAAAAAAAAGAATCAGAGAAAGGCAACACAATGCAAGCAAATGTCAATAGAGATCATGAAAATGTTATGTTGTGGTCCATATTTCATATCCCTCTCTCTGGGTGTATATGGTTTTCTTCAGTGAACAATTGGAACTGGTTTGAGACAATTCTTTGTTTCAGAGAGCCATGTCCATCAGAATTTATCATCATTTAATACTGTTGTTGCTGTGTATGATGATCTCCTGGTTCTGCTTGTTTCACTCAGCATCAGTTCATGCAAGTCCCTCCAGGCCTCTCTGAAATCGTCCTGCTGGTCGTTTCTTACACAGCAATAATGTTCCATAACATTCATACACCATAATTTATTCAGCCACTCTCCAATTGATGGGCATCCCTTCAGTTTCCAGTTTCTAGCCACTACAAAAAGGGCTGCCACAAACATTCTTGCACAGGTGAGTCCCTTTCCCTCCTCTAAGATCTCTTTGGGATATAGGCCCAGTAGAAACACTGCTGGGTCAAAGGGTATGCACAGTTTGATAGCTTTTTGAGCGTAGCTCCAAATTGCTCTCCAGAATGGTTGGATCCATTCACAGTTCCACCAACACTGTATTAGTGTCCCAGTTTTCCCACATCCCCTCCAACATTCATCGTTATCTTTTCCTGTCATTTTAGCCAATCTGACAGGTGTGTAGTGGTACCTCAGAGTTGTCTTAATTTGCATTTCTCTGATCAATAGTGATTTGGAGCACCTTTTCATATGACTAGAGATGCTTTTAATTTCATCATCTGAAAACTGTCTGTTCATATCCCTTGACCACTTATCTATTGAAGAGTGGCTTGAATTCTTATATATATATGAGACAATTCTCTATATATTTTAGAAATGAGGCCTTTATCAGAACCATTAAATGTAAAGATGATTTCCCAATTTGATGCTCCCCTCCTAATCTTGTCTGCATTTGTTTTGTTTGTACAGAAACTTTTTAACTTAATATAATCAAAATTATCCATTTGGTGTTCAATTAGGAGTTCCAGGTCTTCTTTGGATATAAATTTATTCCATCTCCACAGGTCTGAGAGATAAACTATATTACATTCCTCTAACTTGCTTACAAAGTTCCTCTTTATATCTAGATCATGAACCCATTTAGATCTTATCTTGGTATGTGGTGTTAGGTATGGGTCAAGCCCTAATTTCTTCCACACTAGTTTCCAATTTTCCCAGAACTTTTTGCCAAATAGTGAGTATTTACCCCAAAAGCTGGGGTCTTTAGATTTATCGAATACTAGATTGTTAAGTTTATTGCCTCGATTGTCCTGATATCCTATCCTGTGCCACTGATTGACTGCTCTATTTCTTAACCAGTACCAAACGGTTTTGATGACCACTGCTTTATAATATAGTTTTAGATCTGGTACAGCAAGGCCACCTTCATCTGCCTTTTTTTTCATTAATCCCCTTGAAATCCTTGACCTTTTGTTTGAAGATTTATTTCTTAACACAGATTTTTCTGAGGAATCTCTTCATTTCACAGGGCTGTCAGGGTCTGAGTGTCTAACAAGGTCTTATCTCAAAGAAACCACTTTCCAATTGTGCATCTCAAATTCCTGGATTTTGATTTCATTTCCAAAACACAGTCTAAGATAATAGATATGGAAGGGATCTTATAGAAGTCAGCACAACACACTTTCTACTTACCAGGCAGAAATAAAAGAAGTTAGAAAATGAGCTTTTTAAGACTACACAGAAAGAGTAAGGAATGGAAAATGGCTTACACTTTTGATTTACTAGCTTCTTTCTCTTTGGACAACTATATCCTTATTATCTAGTCTTTCTTTTTTATCTTACATATTTTGGGAAAGAGACACATAGTGACTCCTTACTAAAAATCATTCTCTACAAAGACCCTTAGGAAATTTCTCCTCCTATTCCCTCTTGTCCTCTGCCCTCATCAATGAGTAAGAATTACCTATGTGCCAAGCACCATGCTCAGATTTCCTAATGCCACCAAATGACTTCAAAAGTCCTCTTCTGGCTTCCACAAGCCCTGCTCTCCTAACTCCAAGCAAGATTTCACCCCAGGAAGCTATATGACTGTCCCAGTAGAGACCACTCTAATCAAATTCAGCCAGAAGGCACCAATAAGACAGCTATCAGTGGATATCATGGAGTTTGTTTCTTCCTTCACTTGTTTTTCTCTTTGTTTCTCCCTACCCCAACATTGTCACTTGGGACAGCTTCTCTCTTCTATCTTTTGGCATCTAAGAATAATCCCCAAATTAAAGACATGAAGGTATCAGAACTCTGCTAGCAGCAGTATTAAAGACTATACTTCTAATGAGAAGATTGTTTGCCTTTCAGGATTCTTGTGAGGAAAGTCCAAAGATTCTTGCCCAAGGGGCTGTCACTTACTTTGAAAGACTTTTAAAAACTCCACCACAACTTCGAGATAAGAAGTATCCACATTCATTATGAAAGGTTCCAAATTTGGCGAAAACAAACTTCTATAGGAAAAAAAAAATCATATTGTAAATGCCTTTCACTGTACTAAATGTGCTATTTCCTCTACTTTTTTTGAGAAAACATGCAGCCTCATTCTCCCCCAGTCCCTTGCCCCTAATCCCCAAACTAAGCTCTGTAAATTCACTTCAATTTAGAAAGAAACATACCTTTCCAAGATTTCTGCAACATTCTAGAAAGAAAGAAAGAATAAGATCAGTATAGTTCATGAAATTTCTTCTAAAACCTCCCTTTCTTCTAAAAATGTCCATATTCCTTAGCAGGGACTTTCAATGCTTTTTTTTCTCTTATTTTCTTGATCTCACTACCCCTATTTGAAAAAAACTGGATTCTGGATACAAACATTCTTGACCTTTCAGGAGGGATTTGTCAGTTCCTATGAAGTGCTAGCAGAAATATGATCAAGAAAGAAGTCTCCAAGTGACAATCTGTTTATCTCATTTTGTGATAAGTTTCATTCTGGAATTTTTTTTCACATAATGAAACACAGAGGGGAAAAAAGTATTAATAGTAATAAAAGGACTCTTAGGAATGAATGGGGATCTTCTGGAGCTATCTCTACAGCAGCATGGAAATCATGAACTTTCTTTCCAGTGCCTCTCATTCCAGCCACTGCTGCTTACACATATGATAGATCCAAATTAGAGGAATAGGATTCTTAGGCTTTAGATATTTGAATCCCTTGTCCCCAGCACCAGTATTTAGAGCCCTCCAGGCTGCTCTTAAGCTAAACTATCTATAGGCAGACATTTGATCTCTCAGAGGTAATCCCCTTCTCCTCCCACTCACCCCCAAGAAACACAAAGTACATTTAACAGGCCATAAGGCAGATGTTAAAAGAAATCTTTTGGAATCTGGGAAGGCCAGTGGAAGAAGATGTCTTAGATTTCTTATCTCCATAAATGACAGACCCTGATGAGTTTACCATAGTCTCACCTGTAGCATTTCTACATCTGGCTTCTTTATTTTTTCTTCTATCTCGATAATTATGTTTATTAGGTATCTTCTTTGCCTGAACATCATGGTCTCCCACTCTTCCTTTTCCTGCATGATTTGTTGTTCCTGTGTATCCTCCATCTCCTTCAGCCTTTGATAAAGCTCATAAAACTTCTGGTTTTCCTTTCCCACAATGACTATTTCCTCTTCCACATTCTTCTTCCCTGTCAGATATTCCCATATTTGCTTAAGTTTCATGTGAAATAAACTTCTGTTTTTATTTTTATAGTCCTGAAGAAAAAGATATTAGATGATACAGTAAAGGTGACATGATGGCTTCCCCAAAGTACCCCTTACATGCCTGCTCACTGTGGTGAAATGCAAAGATCACTGTGCTAAGTAGGGATCAAGAGCCCAGAAAATCCTGGGGGGAGGTGAGCTGGGGAAGTTACTTATCCTTTGACTTAAGTTTTATCCTTTAAAATCAGAGCTTCTGTACATATGTGCTAAGGTATGGGACCCTGCTGAGAGGAAGTACCAAGGTCACCTTGACCTGTGGTGCACAATAAGTTTTCTGCCACATTGTAGAAACGCCCTTGTTGAGTAAGGAGCATTGATGCATGGCATGGGAATAGGTTGAGCTTGAGGGTCACAGGTAGTTGCTCGTGGGCAGGGATGCCTTGATAAGGCCTCTCACCTGTGAGCAGGTTGCTGACATGACTGGGTCAGCTCTCCTCCCATTGGCAGATACCATGCATATGCAATGCCCACGAGCTGCTTCTCTGAATGGTGATTGAGGATTGCCTACTGTTCAAGCACTGATCATGCTTGCAAAACTATATCAACAAGGCTGTGCTGCATAATAAACTGGAGCTCTTTTCACACTCTTTGAGTTCCCCTGCCTCATTCATCTCACCTCTGAGATCAAGGGGTTCATACAAGGTGAGCTCTTTAAAGATGGCCACAACACATATGGATGACATCTAAGGGCTTTTCTAGTTTGAATTTTTTAAAGGTTTTGAGACATTCAAGCCACATTCTCTAATCTGAGTTTCTCTTTCTTCTACTTTCCTTCTTCCAAAGGAAGAATTATTTTTCATCCCATTTATTCAACCATCTTTACTTTTCTTGTAGATAGGATTTTTCTTGCTCAACTTGTCAAGTACTTCAACATTATTAACATGTAGTGGACTTCCTGACATCTAGGGGAGGGGAGGGGACTGGGGGTAAAATTTGTAATGGAAAGCTTTGTAAAGATCAATGCTGGGGAACTACCCAACTACCCATACATATGTTATACAAATAAAAAGCTTTAATAAAAATAAATAAATAAATAAAATAAAGAGATACTTGCTTCCTTCACTATTCCAAATGTGAATTTTCAATTTCTAAAAGCATCTCTAATATTCCCAAGTCAGGATTTTTTTTTTTTTCATTTCTTCCTTTCCCTTTTGATTATGCATCAGCTTCCCAAGTTCCTCAGCATTCATAAGCTCCATGAAAGCATGCACATTTAAACTTGTTTGTGAATTTCTTTACAATTCATCTCAGGGAATAATTTGTTTTTAGATATTCTGCAATAACTTTTCTCACAATTGTCATAGTTCCCTATTTCCTGTTAAAGATAATTGACACTTTGCTAGACATTTCAACTTCACCATAAACTGGAGCCACAGTACCTTTATAGAAGCCAATGTTCAGGCTATCACTGTAGTCAACCAGGTTTCTTGCTTCTATACTTTTGGTATAGAACTCCCTTGGTATGCTACTCCCTAATAGCAAGAATCACATTGTAATGCCTTCATGAAGCTCATCCTTTCTGACCCAATAAACTCCAGTTTATAGTGAAAGAAGCATGACCTTATATTCCTTTGTCTTACTAGACCCAAACTAGCTAAATTCTAGGGAAATCCTTATTCTTTGACGTCATTTCTTCTTATTAAATGCGTCTAAGTTGTATATCTGTTGCTATATTTGTAGAAATCTCCTCACAAAGAATATAAAGCAGTGATTGCTTACCTACTGTAGAAGACCTATAACTTGCCTCTTCCGCATAAGGTTGATAATAAGAAATGCCTGCCTGACTGGTTTGCTCAATGCAAACCTGAAAATGCATTGGTACTATGTTTCTGAGCTCTTCAGTTTTTCTCCACATCATTGCCCTCCATGGACTCTAGGATCCAGTGACAATGGCCTCCATGCTGCTCCTCAAACAGTATCCTCCATCCAGATTCCTTTATCACTAGAATGCTTTCAATGCTGGGAACTTGTTATCATCACAGCCTGATGAGTTTTTGGCTTCCTTTCAGCCCCAACTCAAATCCTGCATTCTATCTTTCCCTATCTTTCATAGTGTTTCCCTCTTTTTTTTTTATGTTAGTCCTTTCTTCTGATTGAACATGCCTGTTCTCACATTTTTTTTCTCTCTCATTAATCTGAGTTCATTTTTGCTTTTTGATTGCTCCTCATCACTTATCACAATACTTAAAATATTGGAGAGCCTTAATAGGTATTTACTGGATGATTCTTATTAAGGAAGATGATGGTGAAGTGATAATGATTCACTATTTACTTTTTTTTTTTTTTTTTTTGCTGAGGCAATTAGGGTTAAGTGACTTGCCCAGGGTCACACAGCTACGAAATGTTAAGTGCCTGAGATCACATTTGAACTCAGGTTCTCCTGACTTCAAAGCTGGTGCTCTATTCACTGCACCACCTAGCTGCCCCCTGACTCATTATTTTCTAAGTACTCTTTCAAGGCCAATTTGTAATCATTTCACACCATTGTATTCACAAACTCTTTACTTTTCAAAGCTTATTTGTCAAATGACTCCTAACATTTTAAGCATTCCCTACCTGGAGATCTCACTTTTCTATTTTGATTGATGAAAGGGTTTAAGATTGGACACACAGATGAAAAAGATGAAACAAGGAGGTTGAGACAGAGACTAGCTTGGCTAGACACAAATTAATACCTGGATTTCAATGGAGACATTAGTTTGAGGCAAATTCCTGAACTCATTAATGTCATGTGATAAATAACATACTGTCTATGAACCACAGTTTCTTCACTTATCAAATATATCTAATAGCAATGGTGGGAAGCTTTTATGAAAAACATCTGAAATAGAGGATATACAAGATGTTATATAAGGAAGGAGACTTACATTCCATATCACACTCCATATGATTGGTTCTTCCTTCTCTTTTAATGTAAGTTCTTGAATTTCTCTTTCCATTCTACACAAGATTTCTAGATTATTCTGAATCTTTTTCTGCAAGAAATAGACATTGTTTTACCTTTTATGAGTATCGGGGATAGATCCAAGTGATAGTCTAAAATAGGAATGACTATATTGAGCAGGAAGAATCATTACCAATGAGTATTTGAAACCACCTGGAGGAATGACATTGATCTGTGACTCACCCTGTAATGTTGCGCAGCCACTGAAATGGGCCAATGCTTGTGCTTTTTATGGTTTCCTGACTTAGAGCAGATCATACAGAGTAGGGTCTTGTTATTATCACAGAACAGCTTTTGCTTTTTTCTGTGTTTCTCACACATGCCTTTTCCTTTAAGGTGCATGGCCATATCATCCTGAGTTTGCAACAAGTAGAATTCCTGGCACATAGTACAATTTGATGATAGGGTTTCATTGCTGAGGCAAAACATGCAAATAACATGCCCACATTCAGGGGTGGTTGTCTTAGTGTCTTCACCCAAGCAAACAACACAGAGATAAACTTCTGATTCTTCAAATTTATCAGCCATGACTCTGAAGAGAGAAAATGAAGCACAGTAAGGATGCTTTTCTTGCTCCTCCATTTCTGAAGTTTAAAACACATTTCATGAAACAACATAGCAAGTCCAGTAATAATTGATATTTTACCCCCTAACTTTGTCCAAAATCTCCTACAAATATAGATGCCTTCAGCTGGAAGAGTGGAACATCATGTAATAATATTTATCTTTGTCATCAAACCTTAATATGTTTTTCATAAATTATCCTCTTTGGTCCACAGAAAACTCTTAGGAAGTATATATTATTATCTGAATCTTTGATGGGAAACTTCTGGATTTAAAGTTAAAATGTACAGAATCAGACAGCTAATTAAAAGCTGAGATAGGATTCAAGGAAAGCTCTTCTGTTTCCAAGATTGGCATTGTAATAGTGTGATCATAATTTTAATAGCCTATTAAAATAAATCAGTAATCATTCAGTTTATAGTGATTTGATGATTAATAATGATTACATTAGTATATTTTGAGCAAATTTGTTGCCCTTCCAGACCAGTTGTATGGATCATTACAATTATTTAATCATATCTTTTGAAGAACACTTTTTTTTTTAACCTTCTCTCTCACTCTCTCTTTAAAATTTTCTTGCCACTTTTCTTTCATTTCTCAATCATTTGGAGAAATGCTCATTCTCTCCACATTAAGCCTTCTCTCAGAACAGCAACATCTTAACCCCCCCAAAACAATAATTCTCCAAAAACCAAAGAACATATCCACCATATCTATCAGTATCCATAATTATCCATACTGCAAACTCTACTGATTTGTAAAGACATTAAAGAGGTAATTTTTCTTAACTCCAGTTGGACCAGCATAGCTATATTAATGCATTATTGTCTTATGCTTTTTCTTATTAATGATTGTATTCTCTGTGTAAACTAGTTGGAATTATATTGCCAACAGTCTTTTTAATTCTTCATTACAGGAAAAAATAATGCAATGAATATTTGACTGAATTTGGCATTTATTATTCTTTCTTTCCTCGTACCCCCTACCTATAACTAAGAATGGCATTTCTTGATCTATGAATATAGATTCTGGATATTTTAGATCTATTTTTGGGGATAATTACAACTGTTCTTTTACTTGGTTAGCTTAACTCTTAGATCCATCAATAGTGTCTCAGTTCATCTATCTTTTTTTTTTTTTTTTTTTGCTGAGGCAATTGGGGTTAAGTGACTTGCCCAGGGTCACACAGCTAGGAAGTGTCTGAGACCAGATTTGAACTCAGGTCCTCCTGACTTCAGGGCTGGTGCTCTAATCACTGCACCACCTAGCTGCCCCAGTTCATCTATCTTCTCCCAGACCTTTTAGTGTTGTTTATTTTTTCTATCTCTTGTAGTCTTTAACAATTGACTGAGTGTGAGGTTCAAGATTTAAGTTTATTTGATTATTACTGGCTTGGAGAATGCTTTTGTAAAGGAGTTGGTGTTTCTAAGTATATTTGCAAAATTGATAATGGGAGGAATTCAGAAACAAAACAAGATACTAATCCTTTCAGATTCCTACTGCTATTTTTGGTTCAGCAAGATGAGTTTTTCTACTTGATCTGAGATGTTATTCAATGATGTAAATGTGAAATCTGGCTCTATTCTCCCTTTTCTGGCTTCAGTTGTAAATTTCATTATGGTGATACATATCTCTCAACTTCAAATCATGCCATACTGGAGAACCCAATTCTTACATTCCTGACAGAAATAAATTTATTATGGGGGAAACTTACCTTATTGTTATTATTTTATTTTCCTTTTAGTGCCTTTCCTTTAGCTTTACTGCTCTGCCTTTAGGTCTGCTTTCAGTCTAAGAAGACTCTGAATGTGCCTCTTCTTAGATCTTTATTACCCTTAAGTACACTTAAGCCCCTCCTTCCTTCAAGGTGTGAATTCTCCTGCCCTTCCCCTGACCCTGAGGCTTGTTCATACTTAATAAAGGCCCAGCCCATGGATTAAGGAGAAAGAATTCACATTATGTACTTGGCTATTTCCCTTTATTTAAAACCACAAAGATAAGAATAATATCTTCACTTCTTAAAGAGAATTAGAAATATGACTAAAACAATAAAATTTGCTAAAAAGAAGATATGGAGTCTATGAGATTAAGAAGGGTAAAGCTTTTCCCTCAATCTCAAACACTGCATCAGGATTTTTTTTAAAAAAAGAATAACATTTAATACTAATCTTTATTTGTTTTTATCTCGTTAAAATTTTTTAAAAGCTTTTTATTTTCAAAACATATATATGAATGGTTTTCAACATTCAGCCTTGCAAAACTTTGTGTTCCGATTTTTTCTCCTTCCCTTCCCCTACCTCCTCCCCTAGGTACCAAGTAATCCAATATATGTTAAATATGTGTAATTCTTCTATTTCCATAATTATTATGCTGCACAAGAAAAATCATATCAAAAAGGAAAAAAAATGATAAAGGAAAAAAAAAAACAAAAAAAACCCCTGAAAATACACCGCTGTGATCCACACTCAGTCCCCACAGTCCTCTCCCTAGGTGCAGATGGCTCTGTCCATCACAAGACCATTGGAACTATTCTTTATTTTTTCATTTTCTTTGGTCTGAAAATATTCCATATTTTCCTTTATTCAGCAAGTCATTCTGATCAGAAAAAAATGTTAAATCACAAAAAGAAAAAAAAAGTATTTTTGAAAAATTGATTAATTAGTATTAATTACCAAAAACATACAGCACATTGCAAATTATTCTAAATTCTAAAATGACTGACTGGAAAAGATTAGCTTTATGCCACATTGAAAAAGGTTTACTCAGAAACTTTTTGCTTGGCCCTTTTAGGTGGGTGAGAAGGGTCAGCTGATAGGACTAAAAAGAGTGGTGAAATATTCTTAAATATAGAGGAGGTAACATTGCAGGAATCTAGTATTATCACTACTACTGGAAGATGAAATTTAGAGGGCAGGGAGCTCTGGAGAAGAAAAATACATTATATTCTGCTTATGAGAATTCATGGGAGAGTTCTCTTTTTAGAAGTGTGATGGCACATATGGAAAAGATTGCTTCTTTCTCAGGAAGACCTGGATTCATGTCATCTCTCAGGTATTTACTGATTTTGCAATAATTCCTTAATTTTTCTTTCATCTAAACAAAGTCATTTATTCCACCAAAGGTACCAAATGGTGAAAAGCAGAAACACCTCTTCCCTCTTGTGCTTCAGATGCTTAAGCTCCATCTTCCTTGAAGCTGGGGATTCTAGAAGGTGGAAGTTAGCAGGAACAACTACTCCAGGGGTGCAAAGATGGAAAATCCATATTTGTTTATGGGAAAGAACAAATAGGACAGAGTCACTGATCTGTAAGTTCGTGGAGGGAAATAACATGCCAAAAACAAATGAACAAAACCTTAAAACCTTAAAAGACAGAAATATAACAGGTTGTAAAGAGCTTTAAATACTAAACAGAACATCTTGTATTTAATTATAAATTTAATTTACAATAACCAAAATTGGATACAAAGAATAGGTAGAAAGAGTCACTTCTTTCCTCCCCAGAGTGGAGATAATGCCTGTAACATCTTGAAGAAAATTAACACTCTGCTGTAACATTTGATAACATTCATCCATCCTTTCTTCCTATTTTGCTGAAACCCTCTTAGCCATGCTCAAGAGGATACTTCTCCTGTCCTAGTTTCCCAGAGTATCTACTTATTAAACAGTTTAAAGTGGATGCCCTTGCTTTTGTTTACTCCTCAAGAAAAAGAACTAACTTGAACTAGATTTCCCCAGGGGACAAATCTAGCATCCTTTCTTTTCCCTTTGAAATTTGACTGTGGCTTGATTTCCAAGTGACAGACCAAACAGGGGTTTGGAGTGGTTTTATTTTCTAGGGAAGATTTATTAGAGGCAGTTGAAGCCCAGCTAGCAATGAACATTCCATAATTGCAGAGGGTAACTTGATATGAATGTCAAACTACCTGCCAATCTGCCAATTAGGATTGTCTTAACTTTGCCAAAATAGCTCCTAATATTTTACTGTCAGATCAATGAGAAGGAAAACATACCTAAGATTAGAAGGCCCTGTTGGCCCTCATTGTCTCTATTCATTGAAAGATAGAAGTCAAAGTCCCAGTGTTTTGCTTACTGCTAGCCTAAGTAATAAATTGGCCATGCTCAGGTCCCTGGATTTTGCTTACCTATGTCAGCCATCTCACTAACAGTTTACTCATGGCTGTTATTAAAATGATGTTTTGTCTGCAGAAAAATTTTCCTTTGTTGTAATTTTACTCACCACAATATGACATCAGTATATTGCTTAACTTTGTTAAAGTGATCACTCCCCTATATCCTACCTCTCCCTATACTTCCCCTTTTAATTTTGCCTTATAAAAAATTGATCTTTAGGAGTCATAGAAGCAAAAAAGTACAGAAGACTCAAAATCAAAGTGATCAATAAAGTTTATTTTAAAAATAATCATAGAATATTATAGAGGGCCATAGACAGTGGGGGAACTCTGGGTAAGGTATTAAGATCCTTCAGCCCAGAGGGAACCGCTGATAATGTCTGGTTTGGCTCCCAAAGGCATCTCAGCCTTCCTGAGAAGTGGGGATGGGGGGGTGAGGGTGGGACCCTTGACAATCTGTTATCTACTTGAAGCAGAGATATTTGCAATAAAGATGCATTTACATAATAATAGCTAGGTGCTTATAGTTAGCACATGCTCAGTGTACTGTAATGATGTAATCATACTATATTCAGTGTGTTGTAGTGATATAATCATGAAATAGTTAGCATATGCTCAGTGTGCTGTAGTGACATAATTGTACTAAGATAGTTAAGGCTGAGAGAACTTGAAATAAATGGACTCTATATTTGACCATCCAAATGGGTTCCTGCCTCATCACTTTTCTTCTAAGACCAAGGACTCAAGCTAGTACCGAGATCCTCCAGAGAACTGGTTCAGATGGTACAAAATATGACTATTAAAAAAAAAAATCAAAATTCTGAGAATTCTAAGAGCAGAGGATGTGAGCAAATATAGTGAGAAATATTTGATAACATTTAAAATTTATAGACAACATAAGCCTCAGAAAAGTTTTTTAATAACAACAATATATATTTTCAAATTTTTTATTTTTAAGTTCACATATATGGGGGCAGCTAGGTGGCGCAGTGGATAGAGCACCAGCCCTGAAGTCAGGAAGACCTGAGTTCAAATCTGATCTCAGACATTTAGCATTTCCTAGCTGTGTGATCTTGGGCAAGTCACT
Source organism: Myrmecobius fasciatus (assembly GCA_023553655.1). NCBI lineage: Eukaryota > Metazoa > Chordata > Mammalia > Dasyuromorphia > Myrmecobiidae > Myrmecobius > Myrmecobius fasciatus. The sequence goes on along the minus strand of JAJPUD010004725.1, from coordinate 41,902 downwards.
TAACCCCAATTGACTCAGCAAAAAGCAAAAAAAAAAAAAAAAAGTTCACATATATGTTAGCAATACTTAGTAAAGTTAAAATTCCTGGGGGGAGAGGGGCAGACTAAACTTTATCTATAATTCATATCTTATATAGATGCCCAAATGTGAGATTTTTCCCATAATGCTTTGTAATTATCTTTTCATCATTTCTTATGTTTCAAGAATATTCTATTTCATCTTGATATCATGTGAACAGCCATTCCCCAACTGATATACCCCTTTGATTTCCAGCTTCTTGCTCCAAATATATTTGTATAAGTGATTTCTTTTTCTGTTTCTTTATTGTTTTTTGTCTTTCTCTTTATTCTAACCAATTCTACTTGCCAACTGCTTGTCCTTTGAGGCTTATTAAAATTTTAAATTCTAATCTTATCTCATGATCTATAACATACCCAGTCAAATGGACCAAAGTAGAAGTATTCATTACTATCCAGCAGGATGTTAGGACTTTTGGACTGAGAAATTCTTTAACAATTTGACATTGTGGGAAAAATTTACTAGGACTGCTAGCAGTAAAAAAGGAATTTTCCTTTCAAAATTACTGAAATAATATGTAATCTCCAACTTCTTTTACATACAGTCTTCTGAGGCCCAGCAGTCTCCAGTGTTCTTTAGAGTGGTAAAAAAAAAATAATATGTTGGGTCATCTAGGTGGCACAGTGGGTAGAGCACCAGTCTTGAAATCAAGAGGACCTGAGTTCAAATCTTGTCTCAGATGACACTTAACACTTCCTAGCTGTGTGACTCTGGGCAAGTCACTTAGCCCCAATTGCCTCAGCAAAAATAAATAATAATATGTCTTGAATTTTTATAATGTACAAGACTGATTAAAACCCAATTAGATAAAGGAACAGAGCTAGGATGGCAGAGAGAAGCCAGGGATTTGTTTTAACTCTTCCCAGTTTCCCTCAGAAACAACATGGAACCAAGTCTTTGAACAGATTCCGGAATGAGATAACCTACAAAGAAACAGAATGAAACAAATTTCCAGCTCAAGATAACTTGGAAGTACGTTGGGAAAGATCTGTTTCACTTGGGTGAAAGAGGAGTTAGCCCAATGCTGAAAGGGTCCAGGCAAGCCAGAGGGAAGGTCTTAACTACAGCACAGATCAACAACCCATAAACCTCAATTTTGACTCAATAGAAGTGTAGCACAGCAGACTAGTGATGCAGCCTCCAGTCCTAGCACAGAAGGCAAATTGTAAGCCAGGAAAATCACATAACAACAGGTGAAAGTAGGTTGGAGTATCTCCAGTTCTGTGAGCAAGTTACCAAAAACAAGAGACTCCTTCATTGAAAGACAAAACTCAAAGCAGCCCCAAAATCAAAGATGCACCAGTATTTTGGTACTTGTCTTGTGTCCGCGAGCATTAGTGCAAAAACTAGGTATACATGTGTATGATATGTGGGAAATAGTGACATGACATTCTGTGGGAAGAATTCTGGGATTTTTGTCTCAATATGAATCAATAGTTTTTCACAGGAGCCAAAAGCAAAAGAAACCAAAAACCCAGTTCTCTCCAAGACTTGGGATTTCAAAAGTAAATAGCTTAAAGTAGCCATAAATTGACCACTTATGGATGCTATGGAGAAGTTAGATATCAGACAAAAAGACCTTTCCAGTCTCTTCCATCTCTGAAATTTTGTGATACTGTAGTTTTATGACTGGAGACAATGTGATATAATGAATAAACATCTGGCCCCCAAACTAGGAAGATTAAGAGTCAAGTGTCCCCTGGTTTCTTTTTAGTCCCAGCCAAAGTACAAATTTCTTCATGAAGCCTTTTCTGATCCTCTTCCTTGCTAGTCTTTGCCCTCTGTTGATAGTCTCCAATGTATCTTGTATTTAACACTTTTTTATACTTAGTTCTTTACATGTTTTCTTCCCCATTTGCATGAGTTCTTAAGACCAAGGATTATATTTTGCTTTTCTTTGCAACCATAATGCCTGACACATTATTGTTTTGTCCTTTTGGTCATGTCAATTCTTTAAGACCCCTTTGGAGTTTTATTAAGAAAAATACTGGAGTGGTTTGCTATCATTTCCTTTTCCAGTTCATTTTACAGGTGAGGAAAGTGTGACAAAAAAGGTGAAGTTATTTGCCAAGGGTCACTAATAAGTGTGTGAACCATGATTTAAACTCATGTCTTTCTGAATCCAGGTTTGGATCTCTATCCACTTGGCCACTGACTGCCCTATCTGATACAAAGAAGGCTAATAGTAAAAGTTTTTGACTGATTCACTGACAGATATTTACATATCTGTCTGTGTGATCCTGGCAAATGACAATGTCTTTGCTCCTCAGACAACTCAGTCCCAATTCAACATTGTGTGTGTGTTTTAATTTCTGTGCATGTCATATTCTGAACTTCTTACCCTTACTTCAGATGGTAAATTCCCTAAGGTTAGGAACAATGTCTTAGTTAACCCTTGTATTTCATTGCCTCCCAACACAATGCTTTGAACAACAGATACTTAATAAGTATGCATATTTGATTCAATGAAATTGTCCAAAAAATGTATGAAGAGAGTAATATTATACTACATAGGCAAAAAGAAAAAAAAATGAGAAGAAACAGACAGGAAAAGTAATCTTTTCTGACTTGTATAAAATATGTGATGAAAATAATATATAAACCTGAATATGTGAAATATAAGACCTTGTGTTTCCACAGAAATATGCAAGTAAGAGAAACATCCTGGGAAAAGAGCATACTATGGTAGATATAATATATTGAATTTATAATTAAAATTTGAACAAACTAGTCAAGGGTTGTGAAGATAGGAAAGTAGGTTAAAGTTTGTAGCTTTGTTGTAGTAAGCATGCTTAATTGCTTTATAAATATTAGCTTTTCTTCCCCAGAAGGAGCTTAGGCTCATTTTAATATTCATATGGTGTATGTGGTGGAAGGGGAAACATATCTAGGATTAGAATTTGTTTATTTCATATGATTATTGATGGCTTGGATTTGGATTGAATTGGATTCTTTCGTGAAAATTATCTTTTCAGGGAGCCAAGATGATGTAGTAAACAGTGAATTGCCATAACTCTTTCATGTTCACCTCTAAACAACCATAAAATAATGCTCCAAGACAGGCCCTGGAGCAGAAAAAACATCAAGGAGACATAGTGAAAGAATCTTTTATTCTAGAAAATTTAGAGGACCAGTAGGAGGTTTCCTTCTTAATTGGGTAAGGGAGGGGGTAGTCCTAAGTAGGAAGCTCCTCAGCCAGCAACAAGCCCAACCTCAGTAAATCAGCAGGAGATTCTGAGCTTCAGGGTAGTGGAGCACATAAACCCCAATATCAGAATCCCCACATGCTTTGGCAAAACCAGGGGAGCCTTCAGACTCAAGCTTCAGGAATCATCACTTGCTCCAGTGTAGCTCTGGCCAAACAGGTATTCTCTATAGACCCAGTCATCCTGTCCTTCGGTGTAGCCCTGGGGAAACAGAAACACCCCACTAGGCCTCAGCATATGCCATATCACTACTAGAATTTCAGCTCATCAGCAGGTAAGTTTCAAGAACCCTAAAGCCTTCAGAAGCACCAGCAACATCAGGGCAGCACCAGGTAAACAGCCAGGGCCTGTAACCAATGACACAAGAAGTCTGAGACACTACTCCTGTCACCCAGGAGGAAGAGTTCAAATTTAAAGGAAAGCAAAAATGGAGACAGAGAGAGAGAGAGAGACAGACAGACAGACAGAGAGAGAGAGAGAGAGAGAGAGAGAGACAGAGAGAGAGAGAGAGAGAGAGGGAGAGAGAGAGAAAGAGAGACAGAGAGAGACAGAGACAGAGGGAGAGGGAAAGGGGGGGAGGAGGGGAGAGACAAGGGGGGGAGAGAGAGACAGAGACAGAGACAGAAACACACACACACACACACACACACACAGAGAGAGAGAGAGAGAGAGAGAGAGAGAAAGAGGTAGAGACAGAGACAGAAACAGAGAGGGAGAGGGAGAGAGAAAGGGAGAGAGGATAGAAAATGTGCAATCATGAATGAGGATATATTTTTTGTTTGCCCTGTGCTCCCTAAGATTCTAATCTGCTTATATCTGTTATCCTGGTTGTACCACTACTAGCATTTATGCCAAAAAAAATCAAAGAAAGAGGAAAAGGAATCATTTATACAAATATATTTGGAGTAATTTTTTGCTTGGAGATGAGAAGCTAGAAATCAGAGGTTTGTTTATCAGTTGAAGAATGGCTGTACACTTAATGGTAAAAAGATGCAATGAATACTCTTGCAGTATAAGAAATGATAAAAAGAATAGTTTCAGAGAATTCTGAGGAGTATTTCACATTGTGGGACTTTGCATAAGATATAAACTATAGATAAGATTTAATGTCTTTCTCTCTCAAGAATTTACAGTACAGTAGAACAGAAGATTATTGCATCCAAGCATATGAATTTGACAGTATAAAATACACTGCTGTTATTTCATACTTCTCTGAAGTCTAAGCTGTCTACAATAATTAAATTTTATCAAATTTTCTTCCACTATCTTTAATCACATTTTTCTCTGCTTTTAAGAATACAAGACATTTTTGCCAATATTTCTAAAAAAATAAATGTTTATTTTTATGCTCTATGATTTCTTTTTTTTTTAAATTCTATTGACCATTTGTCTTTTTTAAAAATTTCTTGTATTTTCCTTCCTTCTCAGACTCCTAGAGATAAATCCTTTATAAGAGAAATGTAATTAAAGGATGCTATGTGGATAGAGGCTGGGTTCTGGGTTGCAAACAATCCAGCAAAGTTAAGCAATACATTGAAGTTAGACTGTGGTGAACAAAATTAAAACAAAGGCAAAATTTTCTCTAGGAGAATATATCAATTTCTCAACAGCAATACTTAAACTGTTAATAAAATGAGTAACACTGATATCTCAGCAAAATCCAGAAACATTATAGATATCGTGGACAAAATCCAGAGCATGACCCATTTATTACTTATATTATCAGTAACCAAGACATTGAGACTTTTACCTCTCTCTCCTAAGGAGCAGAGACACTCAGTGAGGGCCAAAAGGGTCTTGTAAGCCTGAATATATCCCCATTCTGATTGTTCTGACAGTTCATTATTTGGATTTCCTTTTGCAGAGGTAAGGCAATCCTGATTGATAGAAAGATTGACCTTCAGGTGTGGATGATCATGTCCCATTTGGAAATTAAGGAAAGTTCATTGCTTTAAGGTCTTCAAATATCTCTAATAATTTTGGCTAGAAAACAAATTCTATCCAATCAGGATCTCTCCTTGTTTGGCCTTTCCCTTGAAGAATCCCTTCCTCCCTAACTTTGAAAAAGAGAAGCAAGGGGGCAGCTAGATAGCACAGTGGGTAGAGCACCAGCCCTGAAGTCAGGAGTACCAGAGTTCAAATCTGGCCTCAGGTACTTAATACTTCTAGCTCTGTTATTTTGGGCAAGTCTCAGATTGTCTCAGCCAAAAAAAAAAAAAAAAAGAGAGAGAGAAGCAAGAACAGTAAATTTGTCCCCTGGGGAAGACCTAGACCAAGCTGCCTCTTTATTTAAGGGGTAAACAAAATGGTACTCATACTTTAAATTGGTTAATGAGGAGATACCTTGGATAATAAATTCATTTTAATTGAAGTACTCTTTAATTCATACTAAATCCAATCTCTAAAGAGACCCAGGGCTAAAATTGGGGCATCTCTTTAGTCAACTTAATCAAATAGAAATCTGGAGGAAGCTGGTGTCCAAGGTAGTTCATCATCTCTGTTGGCTTAAAGCAGGTCCAAAATTTCATTGTAATTGTTACATTTCTGGCAAATGGATCCATTTCCAAAATTCAGAAGAGGAAATGAGATTTCTAAGTGAGAAACCTATCTTGAATGATTTACTATAGGAACCCTTTTCTGAATCTCAGTCCCACCAAATACCAGGTGGAAATATTCCTGGTCCTGCACAAAATGTGCAGTTGATTCTTAGAACCACCTTTTTGCCATAAACTTTGTTCTGATGCTGCCTGAAATTCCCACTCTTGTGATTGCTTTAGCAGTGAGGACCACAGAGTTCTCACCTCAGCCAAAGTGGCTGCCACAGCTGAGCTTGTCCTGGCCTTTAGACTTTTCAGTTTCACAAACACAAAATGGCAGAGTTGAAGGTCAGATCCTCAGTTATCAAACTGTATCTAAGAATGAACTTTACAGCAGAGCCAAGGAGTTTTGTTAAATTAGCCTTACTTTTCTTAATTTCTTGAGAGAATTATGGAAATCTAGTGAACCATAGTGATTCAATATTGTGACTCAATTTTGGGTCTGGCTTATTTCCTTTCTATTTAAATTTAATTGTTTTCTTTCATTCTGAAAGAGGACCAAAATGAAATCACTATGTTTGAGTCAAGTTACTATGTGTTAGACTCTGGCTGCTCAGGCCAATACTGAGTTTAGAATGCTCTGCTGTAAGATACAAATAGCTCACATGAATATGTGGGTTGAATTCTCTAAACTTGGGCATCTTTTGTTTCTTTTGAGGTATTTCAATTTTGCTTTGCTCATAGTGCACAGCACCTTCTCTAGTAAGAGCACATGATGCTAGACAGTCCTCCGCTAATATCTATTTAGTTATGGTTATAATCCAAATTCTGTCTTATAGAAAAGTTTGTCCAATTTTGGGAATTGTGAAAAAACTTCATTGTATTGTTTGGATCTAACTGAGGTTGACTGGGAAGCTGGACCATCTCTACCACATCAGGGAATTGTACTTATTTGCTCTCCCCTTTCCAACTTGTAAATTCCCTCCTCTTTACCCTGGTTTATAGTTTGTTAGTTGTTTTCTTTTAATGCATAAAAAAACCTCTCTCCTTTATAATGAGGTTAATTGCCAGGCTGGGAAGTCTCAGAAGCTCAAACTTTGTTTCCTCAGTTATTTCAGATTTCATTCATTACATTTAAAAAAAAATACACAGCAAAAGCATATAAGTTAGGAAAGTATGCTGAATGAGTCCATTACTAATTGGTTTTATCTAATTTCAACTGGATCCTTTGATAGTGATAGTAACCACCCTTAATTGATTCTCTATTTCAATCATAAGGTAGCAAATCCAAACCTACTTTTTCTCTTTCTGCCTCTATGAGTTGAGAACAAAATCCAGTACTAAAATATTTTATTTTCCTCTCATTTTCCCTTTTTATGTAGTATTTTATTTTTCCTCAGTTGCATATAAAAATAATTTTTTATATTTACTTTTAAAAGTTTGAGTTCCAAATTTTCTTCTTCCCTCCTCCACACTCCTACCCTCTTTGAAAAGGCAAGCAATTTGATATAGATTATGCAAAGATAGTCATACAAAATATTTCCTTAATAGTCATGTTGTGAAAGAAAACATACCTCTCCCTTCAATTAAAAAAAAAAGCCACAAGAAAAATAAAGTAAAAAAAGTGTGGTTCAGTGTACACCTAGACACTGTCAATTGTCTTTTTGGGAATGGATAACATTTTTCATCTTAAGACTTTTTGCATTGCCTTAGATCATTATATTACTGAGAATAGCTAAGTCATTCACAGCTGATCATCTTAAAACATGGCTGTTACTTCATACACAGGACATATAATTTTGCATCAGTTCATATAAGTCCAGGTTTTCCTGTTTTTCTGTTCATCATTTCTGGCAACATAATAGTATTCCATCATAATCACATACCACAGTTTGTTCAGCCATTATCTAGTTGATGGGCAACCCCTCAATTTCCAATTCTTTTTTTTCCCCTGAGGCAATTGGGGTTAAGTGACTTGCCTAGGGTCACACACCTAGAAAGGTCTGAGGCCATATTTGAACTCAAATTCTCCTGAATTCAGGGTTTTTGCTTTATCCATTGCGCCACCTAGTTGCCCCTCAATTTCCAATTCTTTTTTTTTTTTTGCTTTTTGCTGAGGCAATTGGGGTTAAGTGACTTGCCCAGAGTCACACAGCTAGGGAATGTTAAGTGTCTGAGACCAGATTTGAACTCAGGTCCTCCTGACTTCAGGGTTGGTGCTCCATCCACTGCACCACCTAGCTGTCCCTCAATTTCCAATTCTTCAAGAAAAGAGATGCTATAATTATTTTTCGGACATATACATCCTTTTCCTTTTTGTTGTTGGGATAGAGACCTAGTTGTGGTACTGCTAAGTCAAAAGGTATGCATGGTTTGAGAGCCCTTGAAGCACTACTCTAAATTGCTCAATAATGCATTAATATCTCATTTTTCTCAAATCCCCTCTAACATCTGTAATTTTCTGTCTTAAGACAATTTAATAGCAATCAATATGAATGATAGCATTTTTTTCATATGACTATAAGTATATGGTATAAGTATAGGTTACTTCATCTGAAAACTATATCTTTTGATCTTATTATCAATTGAGGAATGGCTCTTATTTTAATAAATTTGATTCAGTTCTCAATATGTTCAAGAAATGAGGCTTTTATCACAGAAACTTGCTTCAACCGTTTTTTTCAGTTACCATTCCTAAATGTATTTCCTTCCATTCCATTTTTCTTTCTGTTTATTTCATTTTTGCCTATCTTCTTTCACGCTGTCCCTCCTCAAAAAAGCTTTGCTTCTGACTACCACCTCCTCCAATTTGTCCTCCCTTCAATTATTTCCTCCCCTTTTTTTAATCCCCTCCCCTTCCTACTTTCCTATAGGGTAAGATAAATTTCTATACCCAATTAAGTGCCGATGTTATTCCCTCTTAGATTCAATTCTGATAAGAATTAGGTTCATTCATTTCCCCCTACCTCTTTCTTCTTCCCCTCTACTGTAAAAGCTTTTTCTTTTCACTTTTATGTGACTTATTTTACCTTTCCCTTTCCCTTTCTCCCAGTATATTCTTCTCTTTCCCCTTAATTTTATTTTTTTTCTAGATATCATCAACTCATATTTAATTTATACTTGTGTCTTCAGTCTATGTAAACTCTTAACTACACTAATATTGAGAAAGATCTTATGAATTACATGTATCATCTTTCCCATGTAAGAATGTAAACATTTTAACCATCTTAAGTCTCTTATTATTTTCCTTTCCTGTTTACCTTTTTATATCTCTCTTGAGTCTTGTATTTGAAAGTCTCCCTCCAAGTGGTAGTCAGTAACCATGAAAAGAATAGGCCTATCTGGGGTAGCTAGTAATAGGAACAGGTGTCACATTTCCATATATGGACTGTCCTTGTCACCCTGCTAGATTGTATGTGAGCATCCAAAAACTCCTTAAATGTTTTTATTCTGAGTTCTTTCTGATTCTATTCTTCTGATCCTATTCTAACCATTTAAATATTCCAACACTTTCCCCCATGTTAGTGATATGTGGACTTCGTATTCTTGGTGAGTATTCTATGTGGGACTTTGAAGTTCTGTAGCAATGATAGGGGTCTGAAGATTTTGTCTTCTGCCTTTCCAATGGCCATGGGAATCAAGGATGTCACATCATAAGTCTCTGAAAAGGGAAAGATTCTAAAATATAATTTACCTGCCAGGGGGCACTGTACTCCAGCTGGATAGTAGAAATTCAAAGAGGCAAAAAAGAAAAATTATATAAATTAATATCAAATAATATAGGCCCAGGCTAGGCAACTTACTAGAGTATATATTGATATATTATTAAAAAAAAAAACCCAACAAGATAAAGTGAAGACAGTAGAAATATAATGGTTAACCTTGGCCCCAAAGAAGAGATGGAGAAATGATTTTTTCCCCCTTTTTTTGTAGAGGAAGGGAGTGAGGAGCATGAAATACTAGATGTGATTGGTGTGTATGTTAATTAGTTTTGCATACTACTTCTCTCTCTCTCTCATTCTTTGCTGATTAAAATGGCTTTCTGAATAAAGGAAAGTATCTCATACTTTCATTTAGAATTGAAGTAGATGAAAATATTAAGGATAGTAATAAATGTTATTCTTTAAAAAGAATGCTGATGCAAAGAAAGATTTGAAATAGAGTCGGGGAAAACCTTTACTCCTTTTAATCCCATATACTTCTCATCTTCTTAGCAACTTGAATATTTTAATAATTATTCCTAATTCTATTTGGAGAATATTCATTTGTGGACTAAGAAATCTTTCCAGACAGAAGATAATATTTTTATCTTTCTAAGGGAAGATGGCCAAATAAGCAATGTGAACCCTTTCTTCTTGCCTGTTAACTAAGTATCTTGATTGGAATCACTTATCTATGATCAGTCCTTAAGTATGAACAAAGCTCAAGGGAAAGCCAGAAAAATTCACACCTTTAAGAAAGGAGGGTATTCAGTGTGCTTTAGTGATATATAAAGGACCTAAGAGGAAAAGGACTCAAGAGTTTCTTCATATTGAAAGCAGAGTTAAAGTTGGAGCAGTTAAGCTTAAGGAAAAGTACCAGAAGAAACAAAAGGAAGGTAAGTTTTCCCATGAAAAATTACAGGTGTGTGTCAGGAATGTAAGAACTGGTCAAAGGAAGAAATAACAGTACTAAATTTAGTAAAATATTCATCACATCAGTTTTTTTTTCCTGATATCAAAACATTAGAAACATAGTAGGTACCATAAAAAAGGGACTAACTCAACCAATTCTAATAAATGAATATGTTAGGACATTATTGTGATATCCAAGAAGTGAGGAAGACATAATATATGATACTGGCTGAAATTAGCACCAGCAGGAAAACCAGCATATACAGGGACTACAGCCATTTTCATGAAAGAAGAATAAGACAAAATTGTAATTATGGCTATGATGGCTGCCAAATGAAAATTAAAAACAAAACAAAACAAAACTTGGTTCTTTCATATCTTGGCAGATATTTAAGGGATTATGTGTATGAATGATGAGAAGTACTATCAGACATGGTTAATTTGTTGTTTTTTTTTTTTGGAGAAATGTCATTTGATTGGCAGTTGTTTTTCTAAGAGAAGATAAACTAGGGAGGGCACTTTCCTGAAATGATTGATATGTGAAAGGGGAAAGAAACAACAGAATTTAAGACAGAGAGGAGGAGAGAGACAGTGATAGAAATGTACATATACATGGAGAAGGAGAAAGGAGAGAGTTCTTTAAAAATATAATTGAAATGTTAAACAACTAATTTGATCAAAATAAGATAATGAATCTATTTAAAATAGTGTTTGAGTTGGAGTTATATTCCTGGTCTGGAGAAGATTAAAAGAACAGAAAAAATTCAAGATCCCCACTTTTTGTCACCTCAGTTTCCCCACCTATATCCTGTAAAATATTCTATCTTTCCCTTTTGTATAAATGGCACCATGGAAAGAAAGTTAGATGACAAAAGTTATCAATTCCAACTGTAGAAGTGCTAAGGGCAATCATTAACTTTTCCAATTCTCTTTCTTCAGAAACATGGCCTCTTTCCCAGAGCTGATTCATCACTTCCAAGAAGAGCTCATTTGCTCCATCTGCAGGGAGTACTTCACAAACCCAATGACCATTGAGTGTGGTCACAGTTTTTGCCATAGTTGCCTCAGCAGTAGCTGGCAGGAAGCTTCAACCCCTTTCTCCTGTCCAGAGTGCAGGACCATCTCCCAGGGAGATGTCCAAGCCAATGTGCGACTTGGGAAACTGGCAAACATTGCCAAAACCCTAAGGTCTCATTGTTTGCAGAATGCTGGTGACCCGAACAAGTGTGAGGCACGCCAGGAAGTGCAGAAACTGTTCTGTGAGGATGACCAGAGCCCAATCTGCCTGTCCTGCTCTGAGGCTCAGAAGCATAAGGCTCATACAATCCATTGCATAGATGAGGCTGCTGAGAACTTCAGGGTAAGTAATATTCATCACTCCATCCACAAGCACAATTTGACTTTTCACTGTAGTCTGCAGAGATTGTCCTAGGAAGTCATGTGGTGTTTCCTGTGCCAAGCACAGTGCTCTAAGTGTTCAGAACACTGTCCCTGAATTGCACTCTACTGTGTCCTCTAGCTCTGACTTTTTACTAATGGACTGAGATCAACAGAAAGTTTCCCTTAATGTTCAAGTACTTCCTCTAATTTAGTTTGAAATATCTCTCCTTGTCTTATGGAAGAGCCTTTAGTCTTTTTAGCAAAGGGAGTCAGGGAATCTGAGATTATTAGGGCCATCTTCATCTGTCAGGATCATTGGAATCCTTTTATTCTTCATCTGCTAGAGAAGAGGGATGAGACAATGGAGCGACTTTTGTTCTTTGTACTTGACACTTGGAAGTTCCCTCCTTCTGGAGGTAGACAGCAAAAAGGAAAGATGGTCTTTCCAGTCATGCTTAGACATTGAACTGCCCTTCCTCCCTTTTCTCATTCACAGAAATCTGGTCTCATGCACTCTCATGAGGCTTAAATGTAAGTCTGGAAGGTGAGGGGCTTCTGGATCCTCTACTTTGTTCCTATGGGTGATTCTTATGCCTGCAATCAGTCTGTGTTCACTGAATTAGCAAAGACATTTGGAAAGATGACTGGCAGTGTCCTAGGGAGCCCAGAAAATTAGAGCTGAAAGTAAGGAGAAAACAGTTTACTGCTGATCTGTGTTATTAAAGGAATTAATACTTTACCTAGCTACCATCTGGAAGAGCCCTGAGAAATGTTCTAGTCCAGTTGACTTCACTCTTTTTAGGAAACTGAGGCTTAGTTAGATTAAGTTATATCCACAGAGTCACATGTCTAGACAGAAAAGGAGGAATTAGAACATCTTATTTCTAAGCCATCTCTCTTTGTCTTTGTCTCTGTCTGCCTGCCTGTCTGTCTGTCTGTCTCGGTCTCGGTCTCTGTCTCTGTCTCTTTCCCTCTTCCCCATCCCTTACTAGAGAGATAATTGTAGCTTAAAGATATATATATATATATATATATGATGGTGTCTGTAGGAGTTAAGTTTTTCTCTGAGACCTGAAGCCCAAGATATGTACAGGATAAGTTGAGTATGGAACCATATTCCAGTGGAATGAAATATTTATTTTTCATGTATAAGATTTGGGGGGGGGATATGAGGAGTGTGAGAGAGGCAAGTAATGAACTACATAGCCTCTAAGAATCCTTCTTGCATGCCTTTGTTCTTACCATCCAAAGGGGGGGGAATGTAGTAATGACAGAGTTCTTTTTAAATTTTTTATAATATTTTCAAAACATATGCATAGATAATTTTCAACATTCACCCTTGCCAATCCTTGTGTTCTAACTTCTTTCTCTCTTATTTCCCTCCCATCCCCTCCCCTAGAGAGCAAGTAATCCAATATATGTTAAATATGTGCAATTCTTCTATATGTATTTCCATAATTGTCATGCTGCACAAGAAAAATCAGACCATAAAGAAAAAAATGAAAAAAAAAAAACAAAATGCAAGCAAACAACAGCAAAAAGAGTAAAAATATTATGTTGTGATCCACACTCAGTCTCCACTGTCCTCTCTCTGGGTGAAGATAGCTAGATGAAAGAGTTCTTATCCAGAGTTGGCATATATAGATAATGAAGTATTTCAAATTTAATGAAGTCATTTTCATTGAGAAAGAGTTATCCCTGTCCCAACTTGGGCCATCAATCTCGGAACCATGCTTTCTGAATAACTGGGACATTACATCATAGGCCATGTAGATCTGAAGCTTCTAGTTTTATCTTTTCTTCATAGCTTTAAAATTAATAATTCATTTTCATCATTTTTTCACTATTTTCATTATTAATTGGTCTCTCAGCAGTCACACATGAGTAGTTTTGAATATGTAGAACTGAAATACTTCACAGGTAAAATAATTCATGTTTTTTAAAAAATATTATTTTAGAAGAAACTCCAAAAAACTGCGGTAGATTTATGGAGGAAAAGTAAGAATTTTGTGCAACAGATGACTGATGAAAAGATGAAATTGGCATTGTTGGAGGTAAGTATTTATTTCTTGATCTCTCAGAAATCAACATGCATTGTCTGCTGTATTACCTCAAAACATCCCTCCCAGATAAGTAGGGGACAGTGACCTCCACTGAATTTTACATATGAAAATCTTGTGGGTCATAGTGGCTAATTGTTTTGCTCAAAGACTTGTAGCTGGAAGGTGCATAAGGGGCAGTCAAAACCAGGCCTTCAGATTCCAAAATCAATTATCTTTTACACTATTGCTGGCTGAAGGCAATATAGGAATGTATAAAGTATTTTCATGCAGAAGGGAGGACTGTGCTTGGAGCACAAAGGAGTGTAACAGGGATATTGCAGAGTGTTCCCATGATCCATAGCTGACCTTGGGCTCAGAAATGAACAAAATAAGAATCCAATTGTGAACTAAAAAGATTATCACTCACCCATTGCCACAATGTAATATCATTTTCTGTATTTCAATATTCTCATTCATTACAGGAGCAGCTGAAGACTCAAAAAGAAACTATTTCTTCTGAATTCCAGAAAATACAAAGGCTCCTAGAGAAGGAGAAAGATGAGTATCTAGCAATTGTGCAGAGGCAGGGGAAAACCAATAAGAAAGACCTGAAGAGGAAAACAAGGGAATTTTCTCATCAGAGTCAAGAATTAAGGAAGAGGATCAGAGAGTCATTGGATGTTTGCAGGAAACCAGATGTGGATTTCCTTCAGGTAAGTTTGTAGGAGAAAAGAATAAGGAACAAAAAAGAATAAAATCCAGGAATTTAGCAGTATATCCTCCTTTTCTTAAAAATCCATGTGTTAGGGGTAGTTAGGTGGCATAGTAGATAGAGTACCAGCCCTGAAGTCAGGAGGACCTGAGTTCAAATCTGGTCTCAGACACTTAACATTCCCTAGCTGTGTGACCCTGGGCAAGTCACTTAACCTCAATTGCCTCAGCAAAAAAGCAAAAAAAAAAAAAAAAAAAAAAATCCATGTGTTAAATCACTTGCCTAGGGTCACATAGCCAGGAAGTATTAAGTGTCTGAGGTCAAATTTGAACTCAGGTTCTCCTGACTTCAGGGCTGGTGGCTCTATCCACTGTGCCATCCAGTTGCCTTATAAGATTTCTTTAACATCTTAAAACTTTACTTTTCATTTCTTTTTATTTTCATGTTCTTTCTGAGATTCTGATCCCTCCATCTGACACTGAGTCCTCAGGTGTTCTTTCCAGTTTTAGGAACACTTCCATTTATGCTACCACTCTTGCCCTATCCCTCACAAGTCTGTTACATAAGGCAAAACATTTCTTTCTCTCCTGTACTCAGATCCCTCTATCCATGTAATCCAGTGACCTCTCCTTTGAGATTCTTTCCAATTAATTTACTTCTGTGGGAAATTTACAGTAGAGTAGGAGAGTATAGAAATCATGACAAATGGGAAGGTTTGTGAAGGGAAGAGTTCCTATGTTAAGGTAGTAACTATGTGAAAAAAGAGAGGAGGACATATGTGAGACATGTTCTCTGTAGATTTCATTTGAGGCAAAGAAAAAGTGATCCATTCCAAATTCTCATTTTCCTACTTAAAATATATCATTGCCCTAAACACACACACAAAACATTTTCAGGATATGAAAGGAGCCTTAATCAGGAAGCTTTCTATTGGTACTTTTTTTTTTTTTTTCCCTTGGAGGCAATTGGGGTTAAGTGATTTGCCCAGGATCATACAGCTAAGAAGTGTTAAGTGTCTGAGATCACACTTGAACTCAGGTCCTCCTGACTTCAGGGCTGATGCTCTATCCACTGCACCACCTAGCTGCCTCTCTAGTCTTACTTCTTTTGGAAAGTTCTAAACAATTTGAACTAAGGGATCTTGACTGACTAAAGGAATGAGGATTGTGCTAAGGTTCTTGAAAACTGGAGATCTAAACTTGGTGTTTCTTTTCTACAGGAATGAATCTGTGCTCCAGATGGAAATGTTTCCCATAAACATGATTATTTGTCCCTTTTCTGGAATTCTGGAAATTCTTTTAAAATGTAAAGATAAATGAAAAAATAAATAACAGATAAGAATCACATTTCCAAGTCTTTCCTAATTTTCCTTTGGGCCAAAAGCCATTTGACAGAAGCTTAGAATCTGGGAAAGAACCTATCCCTGTGGCCATCTATTTTACCTCTTCCTGAACAGTTATTCTCTTGGAAAAATACTTTATTTTGCTTGAAATCATCCAATGAAGAGGAGCCTGATAATTCCAAAACTATAATTTTCTTTTTTCTTTCTTTCTTTCTTTCTTTTTTTTTTTTAAATCTCCTTGATATAGTACCTAAGGTTTTTAACAGAGAAATTTAAGGTTTCTTTTGCATCAAAATCATTGAAATATTGAAGACAGCTGCCATGGAACTCCCTAAATCATTTCTTCTTTTAAATACTGATGCCCATTCCCTCCCACATCGTGTTCTAATGATGACTATTCAGGTTTGGAGGGGAAGGGGAAGATATTTCAGGACATGTTTCAGAACTGTTTCAGGAATATTGAGGTTAATACACCAGTGACCCTCATAGGGAGATGTGTCCTGGAAGTAGCTGAATAGACAAATCTAGATCTCATCTGAGAAATATTTGGAGGATTATCTCCATAAAACTTAAATTCCTAAGAATGAATAAAGTTGTTAATGGAGACAATATAGAGACTCACAGTCATATCCTTTTTCTCCAGACTGAACCAAAAGAAAAAAATCTGCTGGGAGCCAAGGACCCTGCATGGAATGACAAGGTCTCCACAGGGTCTGACACCACCCCTCCCCATGTGTGCAAGGTAACATGAAGCCCCCAAAGAACTAAGCATATAGGGATACATTTGGTTAATGATTATCTGCTTAATTTCTGTCCTAGGAGTTCTTAGCATAGCTGTATGTAGCTATGCTAAGAACTCCTAGGACAGAAATTAAGCAGATAATATGAGATATGGAGGTACACAGGTAGAAGTGCCCAGCAACACTGGGAGATTCAGTGATTTTGCTCAAGTTCTTGGTACTCAGTTCTTCATTTCAAGCCGACACTGAAAGTGCCAGCCAGCACTGGATGGTCTTATGGCATCTCTAAAGCGCTGCTCAAAGATTTCTTGTACTTATGTCAATATAGAATGACAGAGCTACCATCTTCATGCCATAGACAAATACTACCTTTTTTCTGAATCTCATGTGAAATACTGCTAGAACTATGTGCCTAACCTAACCGTGAGCATTTTCTTTGACTATGAACAGGAGAAGTATCATTTTATAATGTTAAAGAAAGATCTCTCATTTTTACTTTTCCAACCACTTCTTTTTCAGGACTCTCTCAGCCTTTCTTCTGTCTTTCTAAGAAATGATTTCTCTCTTAAGGTCTGTCCCTAAATGAGAGAGATCAAGGAATATGTATTCATCTTTTAAATAAACTTCAGGTCTTGTATTCCACAATTCCTGTGTGCCATATGATTTTAGAATTAGAAAGATCCTCAGAGGGTATATATTGTCACCATTTAATCTCACCCTAACAACTGTATTATAGAGAAATGACTTGCCTACTGTAAATATGATTCTTGGACCTACTACCCACCTCCAAATCAAGTACATTATATTTACATTGTGTGTAATTTGTATCTACTTATCTTTGTATCTTTTTCCTTCCACCTTAGGATAACATAACTTACATGACAGCAAAGATTATTTCCTGTTTTTATTTTCACTACTCCCAGTTACTAGTATGTTTCTTTATAAAAGGTGCTTAATAATGTCGTTTAACAATTTTCAAATAAAGAAATTAAAACTATAGTCATATGAAAAAATGCTGTCACTACTGATCAGAGAAATGCAAATTAAGACAACTCTGTAGTACCACTACAGATTGGCTAAAATGACAGGAAAACTTAAGAGTTCATTTAGTCTAACCATTTAGTTAAAATAGAAGGCTCAGAGAATTTAAGAGACTTGATCAAAGTCTCTTAATTAGAGGAAGAGTGGTTGAGCTAGCATTCAAAACTAATTCCCTGCTTGCAAAACAAGCAAGCTTTCTACAACCCTATACTGTCTGCAGAACTAGTGCAAAGCAGGGCAGTTAGGTGGAGCAGTGGATAGAGCACCAGCCCTGAAGTCAGGAGGACCCCAGTTCAAATCGGATCTCAGACACTTAACATTCCCTAGCTCTGTGACCCTGGGCAAGTCACTTAACCTCAATTGCCTCAGGAATATGTAGTAGACCTTAGGCAGCCTGGAGGAATGACATTGTTCTGAGCATGACTTACCCTGTAGTACTGAGCAGTACTGGGCCAATGTGTGTGGATCTCATAATCCTCTGACTCAGAGCAGGTTACACAGAATAGGACTTTGTTATCACAGAACAGCTTCTGTTCTCTGTGTTTCTCACACATGCTTTCTTCTTCAGCATGCATGGCCATATCAGCTTGAGTTGCCAACTGGTAGAATTCCTGGCATGCAGCACATCATGAAGATGGAAGGCTTTCATTGCTAAGACATGACATGGAATTAGTATGTCTACATTGAGGGGTGATTGACTTAATGTCTTCACTCAAGCAAATAACAGAGATGAACTGAATCTTCAAATTCATCAGCCATTACCTCAAAGAGAGAAAATGAGGCATAGTAAGGATGTTTGTCCTGTTTCTTCATTTTTGAAGTTTCAAACAAACATATTCCATGAATCAGCTCTAGCAAGTATATTAGTAATTAATATCTCTCCTTCCCAAACTTGAGCCAAAGTCTCCAATAAATATAGACACCATCAGTTGGAAGAGTGGGCACAATGATGAGTAACCTTGTCATAGAGCTTTAAGGTGTTTTTCATACATTATCCTAGGTCCACACAAAACTCTCATGAATAACATGCTATTGTCTTAACAATTTATGATTAATGTCAGGATGCAAAGCCAAAAATCAGGCAGCTAATTAAAAATCAAGATAACATTCAAAGTTAGCTTCTTTTGTTTCCAAGACCAGAATTGTACCAATATGATGATAATTTTGAAACCTTACTCAAATTATTCAATATTCATTCAGTTTATTGTGATTTGATATTTAACAGTGATTAGTGAATTTTGACCAAATTTGTTGCCTTTTCCAGTCCAGCTGTATTTATCGGTTCAATTTTTAATCACATCTTTTAAGGAACTGTCTTTTTCTTTTTCACTTTCTCTTTTAAATTTTCTGGTCTTGGGTTAGTTAGAAATTAGGAGCACCTGAGTTCAAATCTAGCCTCAAGACACTTAACACTTTTTAGCTTTGTGACTCTGGGAAAGTCACTTGACTCCAATTGCTTCAGAAAAAAAAAAATTCTGGTCTTTTTCTCTTTCACATCTCAGTCATTTAGAGAAAAGTTCCTCCTCTCCACATCAACTGAACACTGAAAGAACAACACTTCTTCAAAAACAAAACATATTCATCATGTCTGCCAGTACTTATCATTACCTATATACATATTACTCCACTTATTTGCAAAAATTTGAAAGATGTAATTTCATAAATTGTCTTCCCCCTTTCTTGGATTCACAATAGTTTTTCAGCATATTAATTTACAAAAGATGGTGTAGCCAATCACAGATTTATAAAACCAATAGTCTTTCTAATTCTTTGCTATGGGGAAAAAATAATGTGATGAATATTTGACTGAATCTGGCACTACTCTTTCTTTGTGTCCTTTGACCTATGAGTAAGAATGGATCTCTAAATCTATGTGTATGGATTCTGGATACTTTAGACCCATTTTTGAGGATAATTGCGAATGTACTTCTATATGGGTGGCTTAACTCATAGTATCACCAGTAGTGTTTTATTCCCCTATTC
The DNA here is from genome assembly GCA_023553655.1 of Myrmecobius fasciatus. NCBI lineage: Eukaryota > Metazoa > Chordata > Mammalia > Dasyuromorphia > Myrmecobiidae > Myrmecobius > Myrmecobius fasciatus. The sequence goes on along the minus strand of JAJPUD010004725.1, from coordinate 22,228 downwards.
CCCCCCCAGACCCAGCAGCATTATCAATTTTTTTTCTATTTTTTGTCATGTTTGCCAATTGATTGGGTGTGAGGTTTAATCTTTGAGTTTATTTGACTATTATTTGCTTGGAAAATACTTTCATAAAGTAATTATCACCTTTAAGTATATTTTCAAAATTGATAATGGAAGGAATTCAGATAACTAGATGCATAAGCAAAATTATTAAGTCCTTCCAGATTCCTACCACTCATTTTGGCCAGCAAGATGAATTTCTCCACTTGACAGTTATTTTCTAAATATGAAATATGGCTCTATTCTCCCTTTGCTGGCTTCAAATAACTCTTTCCCAGAATTTTATATTTCATCATGGTGACATATATCTCTCAAACTTAAAGCATGCCATACTGAAGAGTCCAAATTTTACCTCCCTGTCCCATAAATGAAATTTATCAGGGGGAAACTTACCTTATTTTCATTTCTTCTGGTACTTTTTCTTCAGCTCCACTTCAGCTTCAGCCTTTAGTTCTGATTTCAGCTTAAGGAAACTATGAATTTGTCTCCTCTTAGGTCTTTTATATACCCCTAAAGATACTGAAGGCCCTCCTTCCTTCAAGATATGTATTCTCCTGGCTTCCCTTGACCCTGCACCTTGTTCACAATTAAGAGAAGAAAAAGTTCACATTGCTTAGCCATTTCTCTTTACTTTAAATCACAAAAATAAGAATAACCTCTTCATCTCTTCTGGAAACAATTTCTTAAGCCATACATGGATATTCTCTAAATTGAATTAGGAATAATGATTAAAACAATCAAATTTACTAAGAAGAAGTTGGGGAGCATATGGGAATGAAAGGAATAAAATTTTTCCTTGAGTCTCTTTTTCAAATACTTTTTGCACTTGGATTCTTTTTAAAGAATAACAGTTATTATTTATTTCACTTTTATTTTTTTCACTTTCTTCAGCTCTGAGAATATATTATATTTTCCTTTATTCAGGAAACCAATTCTGATCAGAAAAAAATACAGAAAAAGAGAAAAATATTGTTTTGCAAAATTATTTGACATATATATCAAATATACCCAATATTTCATGACAATCATCTAATTTCTCTTCTTAGTTACACTTAATAATTAATGAAACATTTCCCCCTTCCTTTTCCATGACCTCATATGGGTCTCAGCCATGCTTCATCTTCCATATTAGCATCTTCTCATGTACTCTATCTGATACTGTGTGGTTGGGATCCTTGCGCCTTCTTCTCTGTAGTAATACTAGCAACCCCCATAGACTTGAGCAAATGATGAAATAGCATGCATATTGGGGAAGTGGAGTGTAATTTCAGAGCATGTGAGATGAGGAGTAGAGAAGAAGTACCTCTCAGCTAATGACTGAAAAATTTTGAAGAACTAGGGGATGAAGTCCTTTATGAGTAGATTGAGTAATGGGTGCTGTGGGAAGTGTGAGAAAACTAAAGTACCAGTTGAACCTACCACTATGTAGCTGAGAAAACATACATTTTGCTTAGAGACTAGATTTATTTAATCTTTAAATCAGGGCCTGGATTGCACTGACCAGCAGCCCAATAAGATCTGAAGATTGATGCAGGAAATGTTAGGAGCTTTCCAATTTTACATCTCAACCAAGCCATTTATTTTATCTGGAAATGCCTCCCAGGTGGCCAACCAACTTCCCTTTACTTCTTTATTTGTTTGCATTCTATATTATGTGTAATTTACAGAGAATCAATGACTATGGACCACTGGTTTTTTGACTCAGCCCTTTGTTGGATGACTTCATAAACTTCTTTCTAAATTATTTTTATCCTGGGATTTTGTTCTCAGTTAGCAGAGGCAGGAAGAAGAAAGATAAATTTGGAATTGCTGACTTATCAGTGAGAGAGAATTGACTGAAAACGACAGAATGATTACCATTCCCAGATAAAGACATAATTGAAATTAAGTAACACCAATCAGTAGAGATTCAACATACTTTCCTAGCTTAGATTCTTTTGATGATTCCTTTTGCAAGAATGTGTTTGGTAAAATCTGAAATAGCAAAAAATAAAAAAAATAAAAAATTTGCAGTTTCAGAAAGTATAGATTTATTATGTAATAAATGCCAATTGAATTACAAATCAGGACCAGGCTTCCTCATCTTAACACTTTAGTCCAATAAAGAGCAATAAAGTTTAAGGAAAGGTACCAGAACAAAATTAAGAAGGTAAGTTTACCCATGAGTAATTTGTGTATTAGAGATATAGATATTGGTCCCTGGTATGCCATGCTCTGAGGCTGAGAGATTTGTGCTCTGAAGTCAGAAAAGAAAGAAGGGACTCAGATTTCAAGTTCATGGGCTAGGGAATAAGTCAAGTCAAATGGACAAACTCATCTTGCTGGGCTAAAAGGAATGGTAGGAGTCTGGAAGGATTAATATCTTCTCTTATCCATCTAATTATCTAAATTCTCTCCCCTTTATAAATTGTACAAATGTACCTAGAGATATCAACTCCTATATGAAAATATTTTTCCAAGTTGATAATGAGCAAATAGACTTCAAAATTAAAATTCATAGCCAATCAATTGGCAATGGTAGTAAGAGATAGAAAAAAATAGGCAATGCTGAAGGGTCTGGGAGCTAAGGCACTACTGGTGGAGCAGTGGGTTAGGCTACCCATGTAGAAATGCATTTGCAATTATCCTCAACAATGGAGCTAAAGTATTGATCAATAGATGTCACTCTGTCATGGTCAGAGAAGGTGAAGAAAGAAAGAACAGTAGCAAATTTAACCAAATATTCATCACATTTTTTCTTGATATCAAAAAATTGTGGGAATAAAAAAACTCAACAACCCTAATAAATGAATATGTTGGAACATTTTATGACCTCCAAGAAATAAGGAAGACATCCTATAGAATACTGGTTGAAATTAGCACTACCAGGAAAACTAGTATATGCAGGAACTACATGTATTTACACAAAAGAAGAATTATAAAATTATAATTATGGCTATGATGGCTGCTACATTGAAAAAAATTGTTTGTTTTTTTTTTTGTATCTTGGCAGATACTTGATGTATTATGGGTATAGATGATGGGAAATACTATCTGACATGGTTAATGTTGTTTGGTTTTTATAGAAATGTTTGATGTTTAATTGTTCCAAGAGAAAATAATCTGGGGAGGGCACTTTTTTGAAATGATTAATATGTGAAAGGGAAAAGGAACAATAGAACTTGAGAGAGACAGAGACAGAGAAACACACACACAGTAGGGGATGGGGGGAGAGAAAGAGAGAGAGGTTTTTTTTTTTACTTAAAAGCTTTTTATTTACAGAACATATGAGTGATTTTTCTACATTGACCTTTGCAAAACTTTTTTTTTGTTGTTTTCCCCTCCTTCCTCCCACACCCACCCCTAGATGCCTAGATGACAGGTAATCTAATACATGCTAAATATGTTAAAGTATATGACAAATCCCATATATGTATACATATCCATACAGTTATCTTACTGCACAAGAAACATCAGATCTAGAAAGAGAGAAAAAAACAACCTAAGAAGGAAAACAAAATGCAAGGAAATATTCACAGAAAACGTTTAAATGCTGTGTTGTGGTCCATACTCAGTTCCCTCAGGCCTCTCTCTGGATATATATGACTATCTTCATCACTGAACAATAGGAAATGGTTTGAATCACATCATTGTTGAAGAGAACCATGTCCATCAGAATTGATCATTGTATAGTCTTGTTGCTGTGTATAATGTTCTCCTGGTTCTGCTGATTTCACTTAGCTTCAGTTCATGCAAGTCTCGCCAAGCCTCTCTGAAATCATCCTGCTTGTCGTTTCTTTCTTTCTTTCTTTCTTTTTTTTATTAAAGCTTTTTTATTTGCATAACATGTATGGATAGTTCCTCAACACTGATCCTTACAAAGCTTTCCATTACAATTTCCCCCCCCCCCCCAGTCCCCTCCCCTCCCTTAGATGGCAGGAAGTCCACTGTATATTAATTATATTAACATATTTGACAAGTCAAATATATGTATACATATTTCCATACTTATCTTGCTGTACAAGAACAACCTTAGCTATATGAACAAAAATATCTGAGAAAGGAAACCTAATGCAACCAAACATCAATAGAGATCATGGAAATGATATGTTGTGGTCCACATTTCATATCCCTCTCTCTGGGTGTATATGGCTTTCTTCACTGAACAAATGGAACTGGTTTGAAGCATTTCATTGTTGCAGAGAGCCATGTCCATCAGAATTGATCATCATATAGTATTGTTGTTGCCATGTATAATGATCTCCTGGTTCTGCTCACTTCACTCACCATTAGTTCATGCAAGTCTCTCCAGGCCTCTCTGAAATCATCCTGCTAGTCCTTTCTTACAGAACAATAATATTCCATTACATTCATATACCATAATTTATTCAGCTACTCTCCAATTGATGGGCATCCATTCAGTTTCCAGTTTCTAGTAAATGCCCATCTTCTTTCCTGAAATATAATGCTCATTTTAGCTGGATAGTTAATTCTTGGCTGTAATCCCAGTTCCTTTGTTTTCTGGAATATCAGATTCCAGGCCCTTCAATCCTTTAAAGTGGAAGCTGCTAGGTCCTGCATAATCCTAATTGTGGCTCCTCGGTATTTAAATTGTTTCTTTCTGGCTTCTCCCAATATCTTTTCCTTGGTATGATAGTTCTGAAATTTAGTCACGATATTACTGGGTGATTTAAGTTTTGGGTTTCTTTCAGGATGTGATTCGTGGATTTTTTCAATAAGTATTTTACCTTCTGATTCTAAAATATCAGGGCAGTTTTCTTTTATGATTTCCTGGAAGATAGTGTCTAGGTTCTTTTTTTCATCATGGCTTTCAGGAAGCCCTATAATCCTTAGATTGTCTCCTCCTAGATCTATTTTCCAGGTCAGTTGTTTTTCCTAGGAGATATTTCATGTTTTTTTTTTTTTTTTCTATCTTTTCATTTTTTTG